>BJBW01005785.1:0-80419 GCA_004320125.1 Scolopax mira
GACCTACTGGCCACGCTCTTCCCTATGCAGCCCAGGATTACGTTGGCCTTCCTGGCCACAAGAGCACACTGCTTGTCAGTAACAAAAAAATCCTTCTGTGCATATATTCAGTAACCAGTCCCTATTCACAGCAGGTCTGATGAAGAGAGCCCTAGGGAACCTGATATCCTTATGAGTGAAGGAAGGTGAAGAAGCAGGGGACAAAACCCACAAATCAAAAGGAATCAAAGCTTCATTAGTTCTGCTTTAATGTAATTTATGTGTTATACCTTTTATTCTGTTCAAGTAGCAGGAACATCTTAATCATAAAAGATATTGTAACATTTTGTAGAATAAATATTTCTGAAAGTGGAAAAGCAAGCCTTTTTAAGAGATTTTTAAGGTCTATCTCGCATCATGCATGGCAATGACTTATATGTTTATAGGATTTTCACTTGCAATAAGTAGAGAGGACTTGGAATGGGATAGAAGCCTTTTGTGTTTTAACTTTCCACTAGTAAAAACAAAAATTCTTAATCTCTGTTTAAAGGAATTGCATGCTAAAAATGCTGGAGACGTTAAAATCTGGTTTACTTTGGGGCTTCAAATGCTGTAAATTGGTCTTAGCCTGCATTTCCTTGGTGGTCTTGATAGTATTTTGCTGAAAGGCATTGTCAGCATCAAAGCCATCACAGATAGTTTAACTTACTGCTGTGATTTCCCTGCATACATCAAGGTTCTAGGACATCCTTTTGCTTATTCACCTGGGACATCCCTTATTTCTCTGAAAGATCAGAAGGAATCAGGAATTAAATCAAACTGCTGAGTAAACTGGCATAATATATTTTGGAAACATTGAAGTTGCAATGTGCATTCACCAGACTATTATCAAAATATTGTACAGTGCTTGTGATTTATTGGTGATTATTTTTTAATAGTCATCTGATCTAACAGCTTGGGCTTTTCTGTGAAACTCTTTTGACTATATGGTCTATTGAATTTTGCTTCCATAAAACAGAATGATGATTCTATGGATTCACTTTTTTTCTAGCTAAAACACATTATCATCTAAAATTTTGAAAGAGATACCAAAAATGAAATATAAGCCTTGTAAATAATATATATTTTTGTAGTGTGAAGTATGTAAATATAAAATTATGCCACATTCAATTCAATTTTACTTTCAGAAATAAGTACTTGTGAGAACACAGCAAATTTTAATGTAGCTAGCTTTCAGTGTCACTAGCAAAATACTATAGAAAACTCAAAGAATTCAAATTTGTATTAGCAAATATTATTTGATAAAAAAGAGCATATTAACAACTTTTCACCTAAAGTAGAGCTGAACATCAAAGCGTGAGCATACTCTTGCATTTGTTAGCTGACATCTGAAGCTTAGTGTTGCTGACATCTGGAATATTTCTTAATGTGTTAGTATAATGTGTTTCTCTCTCTTTCTCTGTTATTGATCATACATCCATTTGCCATGCAGTCAGATTTTCCTAAATGTTTGGAGCCTCAGTTTTATTCTCTCTTCCTCTCTCACTGCAGCAATTTTACATTTGTTAAAATTTTCCTAAACAAATAGTGGGAAAGAGTCAAAAGTTCAAGAGCAGACTGAAGGCAACCACCAATTGGAATTGTTGCACATGGAAAATGTAGCTGTGGTTGTTCATTTGGATTTAAGGGAGATTAAGTTTGTTTTACTTCTCTCTAACCAGATCTTTAAGGTAGTAGTTGAGTGATATTGGCACAGGTTGACAGAGATGCTTTACATCCACACAAGTGGAGTAGAAGATAAAGAGGTATGGTTGAGTACAGTGGGGATAGATGTAGGAAGTGCAGGTATTCAGTGAACAATTTGTATCATTCTGTTGTGTTGGAATATCGACCTCTCACTGATTCACTGAAGAATCCCTTCATCACCTGCTGTGGATATAGGTTGTCCTGGGTTTTCATTGGGGTCAATGGTAAGAGATGCCCATCTGGCCTTCTTTTTGTTTTTTAACAAAGAGATTGTGTATCAGTTAAGAAAAATTTGTCCGTTTGAAACGTTAGTGTGATTTTATATTTTATTAACTTGTTTCCTTAGATTAGTAGCAACATTAACCTGCATATCCTAATTAACTGTATCTTAGTATCCATAGTGAGTATGCGAAAGAGCTCTTGTGGAATAATACAGATTTCTATTTATAATTTGTTTTATTCCTGTTAGGAAATATTCTCTGTTCTACTGGCAAGTATAATTTATTTCATAACTTGCAAGAATTCAAAGTAACCTAATTTAATAAGAATTTGCAAGGTTTTAGTTTGTTTCTTTATGGTTAGTTTTAATTTGCTGTGAAAACTTAAGGAAGATTTTGCTTACTCAGCTACTTACTTATTTCCCATCCCATTGCTGAAATCTCACGGGCCAGATAATCTACAGAAGCCCAGCAGCACAGCTACTGTGATAATAAACACTTAGATTCCCCAGTCAGATTTTATTTTAAGTTACTGTGACACACTCTGCTCTTGAATAAATGTTTTTTTATATAAAGTGGGTAATTTGTGCTGAAGTCTTTTATAACTGAATCATTGAATAATCAAAAGACAAGGCCCTGAACTAGCAATAGAAAGGTCAGGAGAACATGGTTGATAATTATGTGATCATGTTGTGACTTCAGGGAGCAGGCTTTCTTTGTTGCCGCAGTTTATCAGGCTTTTTTATGCGGTGGACAGAATCGTAGCTGACACAACGTGTGTGTCAGATCTCTGTCAGGAGGCGTTAACAGAGAAATGTAGCCCAATAATGCGAAACATCGCACATAGGGAGTCAAAACAAATGAGTTTGGTTTGACCAATTTGGGGTTGAAAGTGTGGACTGCAGCAGCCTTAAGAACAGATCTGAATTGCAAAGAGTCTGATTGTTAAATGATTACAATCGTTTACTGCCATAGGCTATAAAAATTAAAAAGGCCTAAGTGCTTCTTTCAGACAGAGATGCAGAGACTAATTTTACATGAATGCATATCCTAACAAGATTAGCTGGCTTATTCAGGCGTATGAATTGCACTTCTGTTCTTCGTGTTAAACAAGCTTGTATCAGAGCCACTCGGAGCTTATCATGGTCTCAATCGGGCCTGTACTTTCTTTCACTCCATGTTTTTTCTCTGCCTCACCATTCTAACACTACATCTCAGAGGTTATGCCTATTTTCATGCTGACTTTTGCTATAAGTCCTCAGTTTTAATTCTTTATTGTCTATGCTTATGTTTCTTTATTTTTAACATATTATTCTCCTACCAACTCTGTGTGTAATGCAGAATGATGTCATAGTTCAGTAACACTGGGATAACAAACGAATGGAAATGATCCATTTTTAACAGCATTTTCTTTGTTTCAGTATATGGTATATTCCCACAACTTCAGTGATGCAATTAGGATAGCCACTGTTTCAACTGCAATTATGCAAGCAACAAGGAATTTTTTTCCTGTCATGGAATTAAAGATTGATTTTATATGTTGGCTAATCTATTGATGGTGAAACATTAAAAATGACTAGGTTACTGCAAATATAAAAAAATCAATTCTTCTGAAATTTCTTCAGCTTCTAAGATCAAACACAATGTGCTTCTTTATGCTTTATGCAGCAGTCTGGCTGAAAAACCATTAAAAGCATTAATACTTTTGTCATTTTAGATGGATTAAAAATTCTGTAATATATTATGCATCAATATTGAAACAAAGAAATAGACTCCCTATCAATATACTTTTAAGGGAGCCAAATATATATTTTTAAAGTATATTAAGTATATAAAAGTATACATTAAGCTAAGTATAAGTATATTTTAAGCTGAATATTCATTTAAGGGAGTCAAATAGAAATTTATTTTGGACAAATTTGGTTTTCTTTTTTCCTTGTTTTCAACTTTTGCAGTTTACACTTCACTTTTAAATTCAGGGCTAGTACATGTCACACATCTCCTCGCAGGAGTTGGAAAGTTTGTATTTTGAATATATCTTGAAAACATGGATTCATTTAATAACTCGAGGGTGTTTTTTTTAATAATCCCAAATCAGTAAATATATTAATAACTAGTATTTTAATGGTCCCTTTTTTATTACTTTTTGTTTTTAACAGCTTCAATATCCTTACTTTTATTAGCATAATTGAGATAATTAGCAATTGCAGTCATGAATGTGAACTTTAGTATCTAGAACCTAAGCAAGGCTTCACTGAGATACTTGCTTTATATATTTGTTAAAAAAAAGTATGCCATTTTCCAAGCCACTTGTGCAAATCTGTGCATGTGTGTGACCACATGCATTTTACTGCTCTTATAAAATTTTCTGGGTGCCAAACTATGCTGATCTCTTATTTCCTTTCCACTTTTTTTTTTCTAGAAAAGCAGCAAATAATTTGGACTGTAGGTGCAAGGGAGAGAATACTAAAGCTTGCTAACCCTAATTTTTATTTAAAAATTCATTCATATGCAAGCAGTAATGTGATAACAGTTTTTAATAACATTTATACTGTATAGTATAATATTAATTTTGCGCTAGTTTAACCTGATTACATTTAATTGTATTCTTCTGAATATAGGGTGAAATCCTGAATACCTTGGAAACCTCCTGTTCTTTTGCCCTGTTTTTATTATTACTGTTGACTAAGTTCCTCCTTTGTCATTTGGCCAAACTGTGAAAGTTTAAATCTTACATCTTGTGCCTTAAGAGAAACAGAAAGGAAAAAACAAGCTGGCTAGATAACTCAAGAGACAATATAGAGGCAAATAAGTAAGATAAAAAAAATATGAGTATTGGAAACTGCATCATAATTAGTAATAGAAAAGAGCACCACAGTAACATCTAGCAGTCAATGTTAGATCTGCCTCAGAAAAATTGCTTCAGTTTTGACTCTGATATCTTTTTTGAGTCTAGAAAGGACAGATTAATGAAGGGTCTGACACACATTCCTGCTTCATGTGAACATGGTTTAACATGATATTGGACATCTTTTTCTGGACCTAGATAGAAAACATTTTATGTTCATCATCTTTCTTTTGAAGTCAGCTCTCAACTAGTAACCTCTGCAGTGGTTATCAATTTGGTTTTTGACATTCAAGTAGAATGGTTTTGTATGGCAAGGCCTCTGGTGTCACCTGCCATGTTCCACAGCTCGTGAACCAGGAAAACAAGTGAACTGTGAGTACAGAGTTTTGAGATAAGAGCTGCCTGGTAGCCCATCTGAGAACAGCTTTAGAAACCGGTGAATTCAGCTTCCCATCTCATCACAGCTACTCTGACAGGTCTAAGAAGAAGCCAAATGCTTATGCGTATTGACTGTTCTTAATATGGCTATACATATTATAACCAACATCAGCATCCTAGAATATGGTGCAGTATTGACCTTACTCTTCTCAGGTGAGCTCTATGTATTAGGAAAAAGTTGCTCCATTCTGCATTTATATGTGTCTTCCAAAGTGCCTTCAGAAGAAACCAAACCCAAAATCAAGATGTACTAGATTTTGAGATAACGTGCCAAGTAAAGGATGGCAGTTAAGATCAAGTTTGCTTTATGGCAAACCTTCATGGCTTGCTTTATGAATTATTTTTATTTTTTTTTAACTGTTTAGGTATTTTTTATTTTTTTACATCATATATATACATATGATCGGCAAAACACAGCTTTTATTGACTTCATTGTCGTGGTTTGGATATTCAATTATCAGCATATCCAAGCAATAAAATTCTTTTCCTGTGAAGAGGCAGCTGATAAAAAAGACTCATAAGTAGTTCTACATCCCTGTTAGCCACAGCAACACTTCAGCCTCAGTATCACAAAGCCAGGCCTTCTGATGTATGATTCAAACTCAGGTATTCAAATTTCAGGTTTGTCCAGAAACCTGACCCCTTGTGGTAGTCTTGCCTTTAGAAAGTGAAGTCATCTTCTCTGCAGGTGAAGGTGGTGTCAAATATGGTGTCAAGGACAAAACTATCACAAAAATCTGTTCCTATCTTGACTAGAATGAAAGTGCTGTTTGTCCCTGGACTACGGGAAGGAGATCAGAACTCAGAGAATAGGGGATGATGCAAGCCAAGTGCTATGCACAAGATGAAAAATAAATATAAGGACAGGTTTAAAATCCTATACTTTCTTCAAATTTCTCTATATTATTCTGATTGAGACACTGCATACTGTTTGTCTTGTTGAAAAATGTATGGGCACATGCGTGACTGGAGATAGAGCCTCTGAGAGATTCAAAGCCAGCCTGGGATAGCCTTCAGACGTCGCTTCTGTTTGATGCACCTGATGGTCAATGCTGGGGTCAGTTACAGTGAGTGAAGAGCTGCAAGAACAGAGATACCATTCTGGTAGACCTTCGGATTGTTTTTCTTTCCTTCATATTGTGTGCCTGCTTGCTTCCTTGCAGCATCCTGATCCACTTGGGATTTTCCAAGAAGAGAAAAAAAAAAGAAAAAAGAAAAAAACAAACCCCCAACACTTCTGTATTATTCAGAGCTGACAGTAAACAAGTTATCATGAAAGCTGGAGATCAGACAGCTGCAGTAAGAGACACATCGCATTAGTTTTGGTGTAGCCCTGTGCTGACATGGGTCTACTGGTTTGAGACTGAATTGTTTTCTTTTTATGAAGTTGCACTCTACTATAAGCGTGTCTTACAGAATAAAACGCATCTCTGAATATTTTGCTAGACTCTAGCAAATGCCATATTATAACATGTGAAAGAAAATAAGCAGTTTTTTGCCTTATGTTGCCTGTTGTAACATTTAGATAGCCATCTGAAAGCCAAATTTTCAACAAGCAGATACATTAAAAGGGTACAGAATTACATAGGCATTTTATGAAAGAAGTATCATGAAGAGGGACTGTTAAGGTATCCAACTATGTGGGCATAATTTTTGTTTAGCAGGACAATGGCATTTGCTAATTAACTGCTGTAAATTCTCTTTATGTTCAGTTATCTATCTATTTGCTAACATAATAGGCAACCACATTCAAAGTTCTGAATAGCCAGCTGGCTGCTTTTCAAATGTAGAGTCTTTGAAATTGATTTGAAACTCCTTTGTGCAGTAAAACAAATGTAAATTGTTGACGGACTGATGACACTGCACATACTGCATTTCTGTGAAAGAGCAGAATCAATTATTTTTCCTTCCACAAAATGAATCACCAAGATATAAACCTAAGCAGGATCTTTCCTGGCTTCAGTAGAAACAATAGATTAGTCAGTGTTTTTCCAAAGATGACATTTATGATTCACATTTTCTGTGAGTTGATTCATCTTGTTTCTCATACATTAATTAGTGATAGTTTTCTAATTCACATAATTTATGTAGAACACAGTTATCTTGAAGTGTATTGCTTGTAGTGAGATACTTGAGTGGATGAAGAACTGTCTCAGTTTTGGAAGCCTGAATGCATGTATGTGCATTCCCAGGTTCACATGAGGAGGTGCAATGATGTGATTAAGCGCTGTCCTGTGTGGCCACTTAAGAGCACATTTTCTTATTGTCACATGTAAAAAAGAATCTGTCAGCATGAGTTAGTTAGTAGTTCATTGAAGTGTTGGACTTATTTTTAAATTCCTGTCCCAAGATTGTACCCTCAGATATGATCTAACACTTTTTCAGTTCTGATACTCCAAGTTATTAGTAAGTTAGAAAATGGGAGTAAAATCTTCCTTTGTGCAGAGTGTTATAGCCTTATCTGTGTATTTTTTTATTTTCAAATCCTGTGCAAGGTAGTTTTGGTATGGTGAGTTAATCCAAGTCTTCAAACTGTACAGCTGCTGGCTTGTGATGATAGCTGCCAAAATATTTACCTAAAAACCAGCTAGCTATTTCAACTCAATTTTTATACTGTGAACCTATGGTGGTCTGAAAAACTCACTTACTAACTTCAAAGTTACGTGTAGTATGTCTATACTTCAGCAAGATTTGGTACCTCAGTACATTTGGTACCAGAGCCTGCCCCAGTGGCAGTAAGCTTGACTCTCTGAGGATGCCTCGAGCTCTCTATCCCAGCATAGCCTTTCTGTTCTTTTTTTTTAAAGAACAGGACAGCAAGGGCTAATTTGGCTCATCCTTAGAGTGATAAAATGTAATTTTTCTTACCCTGCTTAGATGTGGCATTGAGATAATGCAGAAGATAGTGTTTTACTTAAACTCAAACCTGCAAAGCTTTTGAACATGCAGCAATATTGTATATGAAATGTGAGGCATCACTTTTAAGGTACCTCCAACTGACATATATTACAACCACCAAAATGCCTAACCTAAATGGTAATAAACCAAATTGCCTCAAAGGTACAGCGTAATAGACAGTCAAACAGAGATCTCAGCTCTCTGTTTAGTATCAGCTCCCTCTGAATCTTTGCATTGAGTTAAAAGAGCCTTGCAGTCCTGAACAGTTTCCTGGCTGGCAGTCAGGTAGGTAGATGAGAAAGAATCCACCAAGTCTAAATTTTGCCCTGTCTGCTAGAAATCAGAAGGACACAGCAAATAAAGGACCCTCTGAGGGATCTCATAATCCCGCGGTGCCATATGCCTTCTTTTGCCTCTCCTCAGTTAATTAAACACATTCCTGTCATCTACATCCTAGGAAAAGATATATAGAGCTGAGGAGGCTGGAATTATTATTATGTTACTATCAATCATAAAAACAATGGAGATCTTGACCTCACTGGAGTAGACCTTATTGTTTCTTATCATGTATAAGCACATAGTGGAGAAACAAGTTTTCCTTCCAACTATGTTTAAGGTCAACTTGCAAAGGAAGAAAGAAAGGTTGGAAGAAAGAAAGTAGAAGTTTGTTTAGCATAAGCCTCCTGCTATTTATTTACATACCATATGCTTCCTCATGTACATTCACACCGGATGATTTTATTTGGATAGACAACTGAAACATCAAAAAAGTAACAACAGTTTTTGCACAGTGTGAGGCTTCTATTACAGCAGCTTGCCATCCACAGCTAAGTTCTCTTCTCAGCTGAGCAGTTCTGAATGCAATACAAAGAGAGAAAGCTGGCACTTAGTGTCATTGTCACAGTATTGAAAACCACCACAATTCATAACCATGCTCATTTTCCTTCCTTTAAAACAGTTCCACAGCTTCCAATATCACACTTTAGCTTAGTGGCCTGAAAAATACACTTGTGCAAATATTCTCTCTGCTGACTGTCAGTAATAATTTCTGAACACTGGGTCACCAACTGCAACTAGATGACTTAGATACTATGTCCAAAAGTGCTCAGTTTCTAAAGGTCTTGTGAAAACTGAGAATAGTTTAGAGGAAGGAAACCCAGATTTGTGAGATCAAAGCCAAGAGAGCTGAGCATTTAGCTGTTCTGTACCCAAGTCAGCCCCCCCGGTCTGGGGACATGTTACCCAAACCATCACCACCAGCCCCCCAACACAACCACACTCTGGCTGCAGTACGTGCTGTTTGCCCTGCTAAAGTGCTAGGGGACACAGAATGGAGGAGAGGAGTTGTCCTGGGAGGCATCAAGGGTATCCAGTGGAGCTGAGTGATATGTGAGGAGCCTTATGGGGTGGGTTTGTAGAGATTTTAGAAGGCTTGAGAGTCAGGAAGCTATAGGTGTTATGGAAGAATTGAAAAAAAAAATATCTATTAGTGTATCTTTCCTGTCTCTTGCTTCCACTTCTGTTTCTTTGGGGATCGCAAGCAAGAGATGTTTTTGTATCTGTGCCTAAGAATGGTAGGATCTTATGATACAGGAATAAAGACATTTGAATTCAAAAGTATTGTGTTGTACACAAACTGTTTAGATTTACATTATCCTATAAAAATGGATAATTTCATAGTTTTCAGGTGTGCTTCCTACTTGTTTGAAAATGCTTGAAAAGAATGTTCAGTTGACCATAACAAACAAAACAACATGTTTATTAACAGGGAAGGATTTAAAAATCTTTGTAAGGGGAAGAAAAGAATTATATGTTAGTTGATTTTTTTGAGTGAAAAAGGAAAACCTAGATGGAGTGAAGTGAAAGGAAGAGAAGGGAAGCTTTATGCGGTAGCATAATTAAACCATTAACAGCTTATGCTGAGGTTTAAATGGATACATGATTAATTTAATTTTCCTGAAGTGGGGCTCAGGTCTCCAAAAGCAAAGCTTTAGATACCCATTAAACCTACACAAAGAACTAATGCTTTATACATGTTTGTCACTCCAAGTTTCAATGCTGCTTGTCAGCTGAAAATTAACAACGTGCACAAAAATAATTGCTAAATCAGCATCTCTGTGACTTCCTAAACTCACATATAACCTAATTTTCTTTCCTTTTGCATATACATTAATATGTTTTTCCTTGCATCACGTGGAAAGACTGGTAAAAAGGAAACTATCTGTACTGTGATCTGAGTGCCTTAAGTACAAATACATAAATGAGGAATGTTCTGTGTGGTTAAGTGAATAAAATTTGGATATGCTGGACTGGAAATTGAGGTTATAATCCTAACATTGCCAGAAGTGAACAGTGTGCAACCAAAGCTTTCTGTTTTGTAAGGTAGGAGAAATGAGATCCCTTCAATATGAAGGGTTCTAAGTGGACAAAATAATCAAGACCAGTCAGTGGCAGAGCTGAGAGAACTCCTCCTGCTGGAGGACCGCCATTTTCCAAGCCACAGGGATGAGAGTAATAGCTGTTGTTATTGCTTCCAGAGATGTAGTTCTATGTCCCTGATAAAAAAAAAAAAAAAAGTTTAGTAGAGGATTGGAGCATTCTCAGGCTTCAATTCAACAAAATATTGACAAATATATTTTCTGCAACATTCTGCAACAAAGTAAAAAAAGAAATCCTCGTGTCCCACTGAAAATTATGTTCACAAGACCAGCCTGTGCCTACTCTATCACCTTAAGGAGCTCTAGGTTCCATGCAATCAAAATAATCATTTTTTGAAATAATGATGATAATTATGGGTACATCAACTAGCTGATTATGTAGGTTGAACTCCATAAATGTTGATGCACACACTTTCTTTATGTGACTTAGAAGATCAGGATGTTTCATAAATATTTCTTATTTGAGACACATTAAAAAAATTACAATTTCCAGAATGACACAGAGGTTTACAAGCATTTGAGTCAAATGAGCTATTATCTAACAATGCATTGTTTCATTTTACAGGAAGTTAGAGTGCTTGTGAGACATTTGCATCCTTATGTAAAACCACTGTGCCGAGAAATGCTTTATATATTGGTTCAATTATAGTGATAAAATTAAGGGTTGTTTTCATATTTCTTTGGGAAGATTAACATATTTTTTTTCTTATAGCAAGAGCTAGCAATACTGTAGTAATGTGATAATACACCTTCTACAGGTGTAACTAGAAACTCTGTTTATGTTGTAGAAAAGTTTCGCAATTTGCCCTAAGACTTTATTTTTTGGCCATGTAGACACACATAAACATTTATATCATGTTATGTTATGTATATGTATATCATGTATATGTTAGAAAGTAGTTCAGCACCCTGGAGGTAACCGGTAGATTACTCCTGCATATCCTTCATATGAAGTTTAGGAGATTTCCAACCAGATTTAGTCTGCTTTCCCATACAGCACATTCCTACCCTGTGTACACTTCAGTTTTCCAAAGGATCACTCGTACACAGTTCAGGACACTCACAGACCTATCTGGATTGTAGCATTTATGGTGCACATCATTGTTTGATTTCCTCCAAAAAGAGTTTAGTGCACCAAAACTTCTCTGTGAACCTTTCCAAAGACAGAAAGAGGGGGATAACGGAGGATTAGCTTCAAAGCCACACTGCTGTATTTGACCAAAATGCCAACAACACTTTCTTTATATGTTCCCCTCTCTCTTTCTTCCTTGCCAACTGCTTTCTGCTCAGCTACCGTAGAGGGTTCTGCAGTACTTCCATCCAACATACTTATTCACAGTTTGACCCACATTAAAAAAATCTTGAACTTGTTATCTATGCCTCTTTTTAGTTAGAAATTATTTGGGACGTGAACTGTATTTCTGCTTTGTAGTTTTCAACACTGCTGTAACATATAATTAAACAATAATAATAACTATCAAGTTCTCAGTAACAAAAGTTACATTTCTTTTTTATTCTGCAGTGTCATTTTTTTATATTAAAAATTATTTTACTGTGAAAAAATTGTTATAGATAGGTGCCAAAAAATCCTTTTTAATCTTTGCTTTTAGCAAGGAGCACAAAGAGAAGTCTTTATTTAAAATCCGTTTTATAGAAAGTTTGAGTATGTGCCTAATAAAATTCTTTCTGGACTGCTATCCTATATGCTTAGTTTCAGATGGCAAAGAATTTTGTCCTGAAGTTATAAACCCTCTGAAATAGGGACATAAAAGGGTATCTAACAGACCATTAACTATAGGGGTAGTATCAAGCGTAACTTTAATGTCATGCAGTTCTCGCCTTTTGGAAGTTTTCAGTACACAGTGATGTGAATTTTAAGTGTGTTAGTCAAATATTTCTAACACATATACGGCTAAATTTAAACAAAAGAAAAATCTTGTTGTTTTTTTCCCCCTACTTTGAGTGAAATACACGCCCAAAATTTAAGAAATATAACATGAAAATTAGCATTACATCTTTATTGGATGTAAAATCTGAAAACTGAAATAAGGAAATTATCAGAAAGCTACTGTTGAGTATTTCTATGTCTAAATAATTTAAATTAAGATGTTGGATTTTTGAGAAAATTCAGAAGAAAATAAAGCTGTCTAATCCTTGCTGTAAAAGAATGCTAAACTCATTTCATACCCAGACTCTTCTTCCTCTCTGAAGACCTCTTGTCTGGAAGAAACACTCAGAAGTAAAAACCAAGAATACACAATGCTAACTGCAGCTTTCAAAGGAACCTCAGATCACCTGTCATCTCTGACAAACTTAATTTTCCACTGAACTAAGTGAAGAAAAAAAGTGGTCACTGTAAAAATGCCTTTAATACGGCAGTTTCAAGTATCATTAAGCTCTGTTCCATCTGCTTAAAGAGAATGTGGCCATTTAATTGCTAAGAACGTTGTTACAGACCAAGTAGCCAAGCACGTAGATTTCTTATGTCTGAGAGTCTGAAAAAAATTCAATTCAGTTGATGTTCCACTGCTATTTGTTGAACTATTATGAATTCACTCAAAAAGTTTGTAACTTCCTCTTTTAATCTTTATTCCATATAGAGAAGATAAATAAGCAATTTTTAACTGTCAGTATATAATTCATCATCTCCTGTGGACTCAAGATAGAACTTTTGAACCATAGGACTCAAGGCACTCTACAATAGGTAGATATCATATCAGGTACAGATGAAGACTGAGGTGTGAGAGTAATAAGTCGTGGACAAAGTGGCATAAACAATGAGCAAGTTCAAGTAAGATCTGAGTGCTGGCTAATGAATCTTGTTTCTTTGCATAGTCTCTGTATTATGTATTTTTGTTTCTTCCTATTCTTTTCCACTCTTTTACTTTTCTGCTCTTCACTTCTCTTTCTCTTTAAACTACCTCTGTTTGTTCACATTGAGGGATCCTGAAACACTTTTGAAAACCCTGGGTTAGGAATTTTAAGTCTATTATTACCAACTTAAAGAAAAGGAAAGGTCTTGGAAAAGATTCAGTATTGATTGACTTTGTCAGCTGCCTCTACTGTACATTTGATTTATTTGTCTATATGTTACTTTATCATTACTTCCTTCCCCACTTAATTTGCCAAGGAGTAAGGAAGGCTTAGTGAAAAAGGGAAAAGGAAGGAAAAACCATATGAAATTAAATGTCTGTTCAGGAAACTTGAGATGAAGCATTCCAAATAAATATCCCTTAAGACATCCTTTTTGCCAAGAACATCAAATGAACCATACCATTTTTTCTTTTCCTGTATCCAGATCAACCTTTTAAATAGATAAAAATAAAAGCACCACATACCTCAAGTAGTATGAAATGTACTGTCAACATATTCTGGTGTGCTTGCTGGAAATGTTTGTAAGTTAATAAAATAAAACTGATTTTCTTCAAAGATGAAGAAATTTTTTTGCCATTCTTGACAAGGTCAGTAAGTCAGATTTGAGTTTGAAGTGTTTAGCTTCAACTTCTCTGAGTAAACATAAAGTCAAAAGTTTGAATTAGAATATTCAGTAAATGTGTCGTCTTTTATATGCATAATAATCAAAGGAACAACTGAAGCAGTGATATTCTTTTTTCCCCCATTTAGCAAAAATATATGGAAACATATCCCAAAATATTTTTTTGGAGAAAGTTCTGAGTGAAATAAACTTGAGTGAATTATCAGATGTAAAGTTTTGGCATAATAGTATAAAGTAGTTATCAATTACAGGAAAACACTTTAGGTAAGACGGAACAGAAATATTTGAAGTCACAAACATGCTCCCTGAGATTAAGCTTTTTTGTCAAAATAGATAGAATCAATAAATATAAGAATGTAATAGAATAATGATAATATTATATAACCAAGCTGTTTCTGATGCTGCAAAAATCAGTTAAAGCAGAGAAATACCCATAATCGCTATCACTTCTGAATAATGTGTTTCTGTGTATATATAGAGGCACAAATGTATTTATTTAAAAAAAAGTAATCGGAAACATAAATATAAGACTTTTGATTGCTCGTTTCTTATTTTGTAGTGATTAAAAATTTGGTTTGGTCCACAGTGCTAGTTTACTCCTGGGAGTATTCCATACAATATTGCACAGCTACATTAGAACTTATGTTTCCTGAAGAAAATTGTGGGGTTTTGATCCTTTTTAGGAGTAAACATTCTTATTTATGAAGGAAATGCTCTATATCTTGCCATGCAAGAAAAGAACAACTTCTAAGAAAATGTTGATTTCGGCACATACATATAGCATGTACCTGTCCGGCTGTAAGGAAAGTTGTAATGTCTAAGACTTCAATGCTACTTTGAATTAAAGCATTTCTTCAAATGCCAAGGCTGAACTGTCCTTCTGTTAAACTACAGAAGAGTATTTTCTCAAAGCACATGTATTTGAACAGAGTGCTTGAATTTGCAACACTATATCCTTTGAATTAAATGCACACTCATCAAAATAATTAGAGAAGAATTGTAAGTTAAAGTTATTGCTGGTGGGAAGATGCAGTCCTCTGTGTACTTGTCACCTATATGAGGTGTAATCAAATTTAATTTTCTGGTTTTAAAATGAATATTTAAGTAAATTACTTTAGAAATACGTACGGTTAATGAGAAAACTCAATTTGCAGAAAGTGTACTCTTGGAATACTTTTGTGACATTCCAAGTTTGATTCCTCATATGCAATTATTATGCAAATATTATTGTTTTGGTAAATGACCTTTGCCATGAGTTGTTTTATAATTCAGCAAGGTTATTGAATGCTATAGGTTTTTAGGGTTTTGGTTGTTTTTTTAGCAGTGGTTTCTATGACAGTGTTATATATAAGACACAAAGACTAATTGCTGGCAGTAAAAGCCTCTGCAGTTGTAACTGATGCTTCTCTGCGTTTTAAAATGTCAAGAAATGAGACATTTAAAATTATTTAGAATTTATTAGTGTTTCCTGAAACATGGTTGCTATGGATGGCAGCTCATCTTTTCCAGTAAATGTGAGAACTGTGATTGTGTCCAGCTTTTCTTTTCCAGCTGTCACTAGCAGAGTGTCATAATATTTAGAGATACGCTCTATACCTGTCAGAGTTTGTTACAGTTCAGTGATGCATGGTGAAGTGTGAGGGACATAGTCTTTCTACACTACTAACGGTATAAATGCAGAGATGATGCTTCACAATGACTCCTTGTTCAAGGTCAGTACAAAGAAATTCACCTGTAGTGTTCAACAGCTCACTTATTAATTGTTGAGTTCTAGAATGCAAGGCCCAGGTCTTTAACGCGTCTGTAATTTTATGGAAATATTCCTGGGTATTTAGGAGAAATACAACAAACTTTCTAACAAGTACAATTTCCCCCTACCATTTCTCTTTCAAAATGAACTGATTTAATCATCTGAAATTATTTCTTTGTTCAAATCCTTTGAAATTAAATACGATAGCATTAAGCTTTTGCTATTTTACCTGAGGATTAGTCCTGCTGGTATTTGAAGATATAACTGAAGGGGGGTACCTCTGACTAATACTGATTCTGGTAATTTTTATAGCACCTTGAAAAAAGTTAAAACTTGCTAGCTAAGGGATTATTATAAGCATATAAGAATAATATACAACTAACTCATTAGCCTTATTCTTCTGTTTTGCTAAAATACGCAATTTTAGGGCTTTAACACCTCAGGTGCTCTTGGCTTATTTTGTGAATGCCATTTAAACACATGGTAGTGTGAGTTATTCCATTAGAATATTTGCATGCACTACTTTTGCAATTGCTAATTATCTAATAAAAATACTTGCTAATTTACAGATGTTCTGTAACAACTGCACTGTTGTCCTAAAATCTTTTTTCTCTTTTACACTGTTCCCTTGAAATCATAGGGCCATAAAGGAGGTATGACTAATTGCATTTTTAATGCTATATTGATGTATTTAGTTCCTTGGAAAGGTTTCTTTTTAGTTATATTTTAATCTAAATATATACATACAAATATTTCAGTTTTCTATTAAAGATCTACAGCTCTACAAACTTGAGCAAAATTTAATTTAAAAAAAGCACCTCACAGTTTAAATCATACAATGAAAAAAATCCTTTACACAAAACAGTTCCAGGTAGAAAGTGGTTCTGAAAATCTGAGAGAAGATTGTTATGCAAAACATCTTTAAATCTATAAGGATGAAAAAGCTTTGCATATTTTCTAGAGAGTACACATCTTTAACAAGATCTGATGAAATCATCTCAGTGGGTTGTGGCTCTTGACAGAACAGCTGTAGCAGCATTCACCAAGCTCCTGGGTCGCATCTCTCCAAACCTGCAGATGGCTCACCATGGGGTCACTGGGGCTGAAGTGGATGAGATCCTCTGAGTTGACTGTCTACTGTTGTGCATTCTTCTCACTTCCAAGTGTTGAACTCCATAGCATTTCTTGGGGCGGGGGGGGCGGGTTGGGACTCTCCTGACATCTTCATTCATCCTTTTGTCTTGGATTGCAAGGTTTGAGAGGAAGAGGTCATGTTTTTTTCCTCTGTTTTGGGGTGGGTAGTTGTTTTTTTGTTCTTGGTTTGGGGGTTTTGTTGTTTTGTTTTCTTTGGTGGTTGTTTTGTTGTTTTCTTCTTAAACTGTACTGAGTATAAAAGAGGAGGAGCAATGGGACCAGATGGAAGCATGATGTATACTCTAGTATATATGCTAGTTTAAAAAGAGTTCTCCTGAGACTGATAAAGTCAGCAGCTTGCTTGGTCACTTTGTTTTCTGGGCACTCATGTGGGACAAGAACAAAGAAATGTGCCCTTACTTGCTATGGGTTTTGGCTCCTTTTATATCACTTTAACCTCCAGGGCAATGATGGAGATCAGGACTTCAGCTTCCAACAAAGGCTTGCTTTATAGATTCAAGGGGAAAAAAAGTATACATTTCTTGCTTATGTCACATAAGGTAGTATGGATGCCTATTGAGACCTGAAAAGGTAGTAAAATTGAATGATTTTGGTATATTTTTGCTTTTGGTTGTAATGTAGGTTAGTTCATCTACACATCAATTGATGTTAATGTCAGAAGTTTCTGGCTTAAAAGTATGCTACAGAGATTACAAAGATTGGTTTAAGTATAAGTTTGCTGAAGAACTAAACTGCTTTAAGCCCTGAAAACTTTACCCTTATCCTCAATATTTTTCTTGTTTATTGAAAAGTAACCCAGTGTCCATTGTGTATTTTGCTATTTGACATTAAACCAGAAGACTCGAAAGAGCTGGGTATGAACTGAAGATATGTAATATTAGGCCTGAAACCTAAAGTCCTATGGGAAAGCTTTGGGACAATGATGGGACAATCATTTACAGAATATATCAATAGCGTATATGAGCTTAAAAATTATTTTTGTTATAACCCATTAATCTACCATGTTTGTTCCTTTCCTTAAATATTTTCCTGAAATATCTGGATAACTGTAAAGGGATCAGCAGAAGAGAGAAAATAATTTGTTTGAGGGTAAAAAACCACTTACACAGAGAGAGACTGAAAATCTCAATGTAGTTAGCAGAATGAAGGTTAAGAGGTGATCTGATTAGAGTTTATCTCCTCTTTAGGGAGAAAATTACCAGCTTTAAGGTGAGTTCTTTAATGTAGCAGGAAATGGTACAGCAAGATCCTATAAAGAGAAAGACACCTTCTCTAAGGTTTCAGGGATTCTCTATCACTAAATAAATGTTGTCTGGTTGATGCATAAACTACTGGGGGCAATTCTTTTAAGTGCGTTACAGATCAAGTCAGACTGGATCATCATAATAGCTCCTTTGTGAGCCATTGGTTTGGTCCTTATGTAGCCATTAGAATGTCACCTTTTCTGAAAGTATGCATCATTCTTCTTTTATGTGCATACTGATCTATTCTTTCATTTTCTTAGTTTATGAGATCTGATGTTTCTCATTATGAGGTAGGACAATGGCTGACAGGTCTGTGTTACAGTTGTCATAACTTGAAAATAATTGCAAATGCCAAATGAACTACAATTAGTTTGTAGGTCTTCTTTTATGTTTATAGTCAATATGGGTAAGTATTTTTCTGTTATTCTGCCCTGTGGTACCACATTATAATCTATGCTGCTTTAAACATCACAAACTTCTGCATTCATATAGAGAAGGAAATCATTGGAATATATTAACAGTAGATTGTTATTAGTTTGAGTCCATCTCTTTTCATGAGTGAACTAGGCAGTGGCTGCCAGGTTATGTGTGGAATAATTTCATTTTCACTGGTGTAGCATAAAACCTTGCCATGCAATGGCAATTATTGAGACCTATATCCCATAAAATGTACTTAATTTTTTCTCCCTCTGCAGTGTTTAGGAGCAACATAGACCTCTTGAGCACTTGGAGATTTACACTGAAATCATTGCCACCAAATTGTTTTTTTAAGCATAGATTGGAAATCTTTTAAAGCATTTATTAGAATCTGTGTCATATGCTGCAATTAACTTGCCATTACTTGCAGCTGCCCTTTCCAGTGAAAAGATTAGAAGATGGGAATTTATAATCAGGAAATCTCAACACAGCTGTCAAAAAAGACTCGGGATCAGTACAAGTAGTCTCAAGGGACAACTTGAAAGGCAGATTTGAACTGTGAACTTCTGTGTCAGAATTTTGATTGCCAAGGACCCTTCTAGGTCACCCAACAAGGATAATGAGTGCTACAGACTTAAATGCTCTTGGACAAAAGTTTATTATAACTGCACAGAGAAATAGCCCAAATATGTCACAGTAGATTCATGGTTATTACTGAAACAATGCATTAATGTTGGCAGTCACTTGAAATATGGTATGTATATAATAGTTTCATTTAGTATCACTTAAAGGTCTCTACTGCAAAGAGACATGACCTGTCACTGATGTATGCTGCTATAAGAAAATATGAGAGTTATCTGTTTCCTTTGACAAATTTCAGATTGGTCATCTACTGTACAAAACAAGAGGAATTTATGACAAGTTAAAGAACTGAATTCACTGCTTTGCTGGGTGGTTCGTATTCTAGAAATTCAGGTGATTCTCCACAAAATAAGGAACATCAGAAGATTAGGTACAGTTTTTATTTTAATTTAAAGAAATACTAGCTTTAAAGCTTCTTGTTTATTTTTTTTTTAAAATAATTTTTTGTTGTGTTTTTTAGTTTGTTTTTTGGCTGGTTGGGTTTTTTTTTTATGATGGCCAAAGACATTTAATTTGAAAAAACATTTTCAGATCTATACGTAGTTTATTCTGAGATTCTTAATTCAGAAAAGAAATGTAGTATGCCAAAACACATAATGAGAAGGCATCTGTGTCTGCCATTGAACTGACCAAAACTAAAAGAAATTATTGCTTTTCTGAAGAAAAGCAAAAGTTGACTTCTCTTCTGTCTTTGTCTGATATTACCTTTGGAAAGAATTGATGTTTATGTTACTGTCAAGCTATTTTGACACAGTTTTCAAACTGACTTGCATGTCATGCTGTGGTGGTTGGGAAGATAGTGAATATCACCACTTTCAGTAGGAATATGGAAAACTAGATTAGTGCCTCCATAAAATGCAGTAAAAAACTTTGTCGCTGTAGTCGATGCAAGGAAGGCTGTGGGTTTGTATCTTGCCATAAACTGATAGCACCTGAAGTGACAGCAATGATTTCAAGATCTCTAGTGCTGCAATTTTTAAATAATTTGAGAAAAGAAATAAGGAAAGACTCTGAGAGTTCTTGGAAACAAACAATAAACAAACAAACAACTTCAACTTTTGCTTTACATTTAAAAGAGAAAATGCAGTTAATCTTATAATGAAATCTATCAAGTTTGAGATTTCATTTCTGTACATATTCAGAAGTGTAGCCTTATTGAGGAGATTGTATTGACTGTGAATTCAGGATGCAGCAAAACAATGAAAGAAGAGTTTAATAAGGTGGAACTGATTGGGTTGGACATTCGTATACCTCTGTGAGTATTGTTTAATTGTCCATGAGATTGAGTTGTTAAATAAGCAGACTAATATAAACTGAGTAACACAAGAAGGAGAACTAATAAGAGATCACAAATACAATTTTGTTTCTAATATATAGTTCTTAATTATAGTGTTCTACACTTGGTCCTGTATGCTTGAAAGCTTACATTTCGTGTCTCTGTTGAAGGAAGCAAAATAAATATTATTTAGCAATACCAGAATTTCTCTTGTGTACATACATTATGTGCTTGACTATTAAGACATGCAAGAATTTGTGGATTAATTGAAATACTGGTTAATACTGTAGGTACACCTGGAAGATGTAACACAAAAAAGTTTAGGATGCACTTGTGATCTTATTTCAAAAATACACAGAATGAGTGGTTGACTGACAATTAGATGTCCTGAACAGGAATGCACACGGTATTGATTTGTCATTCAGGTAAGATGGTCTGTCTTTCAGATGGAAATGTATCAGTTCTTCCTCACCCAGCTGTGCCAGTGGAAAGGTTATAATCCTGTTCCTAACCCCAGCTGCTCACCAGTGCCGTCTGCCGAAGGTTATCATGCTCTCAGCTGTGCTGATTAAATTGCTAGGTCTCTTAGCCCATTTCAATCAAAAGGATCTGGGCTAGCACAGATGTACTGATTAAATCATTTAAGCTAACCTGGGGCTAATTATCTTTGGCAAAGAGGGTGTCTATTGACTGGGTTAGCTGTTACCATGTCTGGAAAAGGTATGTGTCTTCAGCCTTTGATTTCTCATTATTTGATTATTTCATCCAATTTAGTAACTCCTTAAGATGATCCTGGATAGACTGGTTGTTGTACTAAGGGGAAATTTTTTTCTTTAACTATGTTGGCACCGACCAAGCTCACATAAACAAGTGAGAAGTTTGGCTGTGAGGTCAGGGTGCAGAGGGACTCCACAAAGGATTTGTGCAATGGTATACATGTAGTCTGTGTGTTGGGGGTGTGCTGGTGATTGTTTTTCATCTGAAAAGATTGTACAATAGCTGAACAAAAATCTTTGATTCTTGCTTGCCTTCATTTGTTTACATGTAAATGAGATGAGCTGGGGGGATAGAAATGAAGATATTCCATTTATCTTGCTTCCAAGCCAGCTTCTGTGCTTTCTGCAGTCGCCACAGAATTTGAGGTAATACGCAGGCTAAACATAAAAAGACTAGATTAAGAGTTCTTGAAAGTTCTGGTAGTCTGAGAGTTCATTACTTTTGCAAGGGGAACCTGGATGAATTGTATATGGTGTGTACTTTAATTGGTCAGAGTCACTGCAGTGTATTTAAGGAAATCCAGAATAGGAGGAAATAGATTGAAGCAGTCTAATTTTTAACTTGAGATATGGCTCACATAGCACTGGGCCATCACAAGAAATAAGCACCATTGAAAGTGGACATGGCTGAAGAAGGCAGCAGTTGGAAACACTGACATGCTAATAACAAACTTAGTCTATGTAAGATTTTTATTTTTCATTGTCCATGATCAGGCATGTATGGGGTATACAGAGCGATACTTATTTCAGACTAAGGTGATTTGTCTTTATTGTGTACATGTCTTCAAGACCACGGGCCAGATACGTATCTTCCCAGTGCCTCATGCAATGTTGTTCTCTAAGTGGGGGCTCTCTTTCTCCAAAGCTGTATGCTTCTCTGAAACCATCAACAATAGTTAAATTTAGGCTTCCATCCTAAAAGGTGAAGTGGGCTTCTGTGCCTCTTTTTTTATGTTTTCAGAAGTCAGAACAGTAACACCACTCAGCATCACATGATCATTTTGCCCTCCCTGAATATAATTTTATACCAAATTAAAGCTTTTTCTTGATTTACTTAGGGTACTGAAGTGAAATACTATATAACAATGTATATCAAAGATGTGCTTGAAAAGCAGTACTTCTCATTTAGACTACTAGGCTTGACTTGGGCTATGAATGGATTTAAAGCTAGTTTCACCTCAGGGCTGGCTAGAAAAGACCTTGGTGAAATGACTGGTCAGTTGAGTATGACCTACTGGGCAGTGGCAATTTTAAGCTTTAGACTCATTATATGCTGCTTTTTATTACATATTACATCATTTTATGATATGCTTCATCATTTCCAGCTAAGAAACTGCATTATATATGCAGATTGTCTCAAAGTACGCATCTTAAAACTCAAAATCTGTCATACATCTGTCTCTCCTTTATTTCTGACTTCTAGTATTTCACCTCATACTGCTGGTGCTGTGCCCATTTCCAAATTGTGTTCCCTTCTTTCTGCTCTGATTCTTACAGCAGTTGGTACACTCATGGGATCATTTTGTTTCTTAAAACTTTCTCCTCATTCCTTAAAGTTTTTCTGAGTTGTGAATTCTTTGTTCATCTCTTCTCTTGCCTTATCAGTTTGCTGAAAAACACAGTTGCCAGCACAGTCCTCCAATCATTGCTTCCGATAGGTCTTCAGTTGATATTATTACTTATAAGCACTATATTTGGATATTTGGACCTGACCATTCCATTTAAATTAAGCAAATAAAGAAAGCTGAAGAGCGCCATAGAAACAAAAAGAATCAAAATTGTTTCTCAAAAGGTTGTTTTTGTGAGGATTGGATTTTTGTGGGTGTATTTTGTTTTTTGTTTGTTTGTGTTTGTTTTTTTTTTCAAATAGCAAAGCAACATGATAAAGCTAGCCCATTTCAGTGGTAATGAAATGGTATTTTTCTAAAGACTTTTTCACACAGGAAATATATGTAGCATTGTGAACTTTTTTTTTTTTTTATAATTTAGGCTGTATTAGGAGAAAAATGTGAGATGGTTGTTAGAAAATTACCTGAGTTATTCAGCATGAAGTATTTATATAATAGTGGTTAGTCCTTCATTGAATAGAGAAGGGAAACAAGCATAAACGATAATGAACTTCAGCTGAAGTATCACTTGAGCATTAGAAAAGTATTCCCCTGGGACCAGTGTTGACTAAATTTGAGAAACACAGATTTCCAAATAGCTGATTTGATAAAATGTTCTCTACTAAACTGTTTCATGGTGAACTGGGTAAGATGCTTTAAGAAGCTGCACAGTATTTTGGATTTGTGATAATTGGCATGGGACTCCTGCCATTAAGAGTGACTTATTTTGTGTGAATTAACACTTACTAATTTCTTCTCAAGTGTCCCTTTGTAGACCAATATTTAATTAGATTTCTCTTAATGGTGAAAACAGCTGTTTCATCAAATCATCATATTTTGAAATTTGCCAGCATTAACAACCATACAGTAATAAAAATGCTCTCCAAGTAGAAACTCTGCAGGATTCTAAGTTATCAGAAAGACATCTGTGGTTTACACCAAGGAGGATCTGGCTCATTATTGTTATTATTTTACTAATGCACTGTAAAAGAAAAATGGATTCTTCTTAGTGCTAACAGCGGACACGAGATGATTTAATATATTGGCATTGATGTTTGTCAGAATGAAGTTTAAGAGTCAGAATGAAGTTTAAGAGTCAGAATGGTATGGATATAAATATATGTGGTGCACTTGACAGCCTAGTCATGTGAGTTTATTTTGACAGAATATGGAATACTTGGGAAACATCCTACTATGAGGCATTAGTTCTGTCTCCCCTCTTTAGGACTGTTGTGTATGATGGCTTGTACTGTAACTCACTCTGAAACCACAGAATATCTTTGAATTGAATTACAGTGCAAAGTTATCAAATAAAATTCATTGCAGTAAAAATAATTACTTAAAATACACTTCCAAAAAAAGAAGCCTAGAACTGCAAAGACCAGATTTTTAATATAGCAGGCAAACACAAATAAGCAAAAAATCAACACTAGTTCCTCATCATAACAGGCTTCTAGCAAATTCACTAAGATTTAGTAAAGTCAAATGAAATGACAGAAGCTCTTCAGCTATTAGACTGAGTTCATTAACTTATTAAAATCAAGCATATATATTTAGCATAAATCAGATAAAGTTGTGACTTCAAAAACATTCATATGAATGTCTCTGACATTAGAGTATAAATAATCACATTCATAACAAAATGTGGTGTTCAGGCAAGCCTTTTAAGGGACAGATTTTCTTTTTTCCCATTTTCCAATTTTATAGGTTATCACACATTCTCTGTGTTACCCTACCTGCTTATTTGTGATGGTTCTGGTTCTGGCTCTGGCTGAAGGAGGGCAAAATGTTCTGAATACACCAGAAGAGTGAGTTGTAAACTGCACTGAATTTACTCTGCAAGAGAATGCTCTCTCTATATTTTTCTTGGCAACCATTAATAGACATGCTTTAAAATACTGCCAGGGCTCTAGAGGATCCTTGCTATTGATCTTATCTGGGGGGAAACACTGTCTGCTACCACGGTCTTGATTTTCTCCAGGTAGTGTGTTCCAAAAGTGCAAATGTCACTCTGCCTAGTGAAATGTAGTGTTAATAAAAACAATGGAAAATCAAAATCTCTTAGTAATAGAATTTTACAGCAATATAGTATCAAAGTCAACTGGGATATTACGATTTCTATAAGATTATGTATTACCCCAGTATACAGATTTGAGGGTCTGTTGGCACATTTGTCTTGAAAGAAAGTTGAGTGAAAGGGGAAAGAAAGTACTATTTGTAATAGGCAAGTGAAGTAGTCACTATTTTGTTTTGTAGAATTATATCTGATTAGAGAGGGATCATCATGACCTGAAAAACTCATGACACGCTATCACTGTTTTCCTGCCAAGCATTACAGTAGTGATTTAATCCCAGTAGGAAATGAGATGAGGTAGACAAGAATATGACCGCTAAAAAGTTTCACAGAGGACATAATGTGAAGACTGAAGAGTCAATTTTAAAATTTAGGGTAGTTTGTTGACTTGCAGGTTTTTGCTACTGCAGAATTCTTTGAAAGGTACCACACCGTCCGTGTATCTTTCTTAATGTGAGAGAGACAATCAGCTCTTGGAAGACCTGGAAGGCATAACCTTGCCAAATTACACATTTACAAGTCCAGCAATGGGCTTTTTGGTAATGTGCCCACTATTCATTTTTCTTGCTGAGTAGTCATTTGCTTTCTTTTTTTTTTTTTTTTTTTTCTTTTTTTTCAGCTCCGTATACAATACTGTTATAAAAAATACTTATTAAAGGCTTATAAAGCATTTTTAAGAAGTTTAGTTTGAAGGTGAGCAGGCTGTTAGGACTCAGAAGTAAAAGACAACTAAACTCAAGATATTCCAAGATCTCAGGAAATTGTAACTTCTTCAAGAATGGATACCATTCAAGTTAATGGACTGGCAGATGACATTCCAGAGTGAGATCATGGCATCTTTGCATGCTAGGCCTGAAAGTGCTTTCTTTCTCTGTCCCTGTTGCTGCTGTTGAAATCTGTGGTTATCTTCACTCGGGTCTCACTGGGAAAAGACAAAGTTAGTGACCATCTATAAGATGAACATATGTGGAGTTGTTATGGCAGCTCTACTGGTGTGACCAATATTCACTATATTATATATTCATTTATAAGTGAAGTTGGTAATGACTGCCTGCGTGTGATGGGAGGATCCATTTCCCTGGCATCCAGAGTTTATGATTTGAGTATAAATTGCTGGGAATAGTTACTTCTTGGTATAATTTTAAGTATGTTCTTGTTGATAGTCTAAGCAGTTAAGTTAGTGTGGTGTCTGCAAGTGAGGAACATTTTACTGACTAATACTGAAATGAAGAGCAATAATGTTTCTCACCAGGAAGAAGAATCCTGTACCTTTTGTAAAACTGTGTGGAAATAAGTGGGAGCAGACTCTGCCCTCTGTGATCAAAATCAATTGTGTTGGACTGTATGTCTGTATGAGGGGCAACCTGGAATCCCTCTAAAGTAAGCCATACTATCTACCTGTTGAAAGCAAGGTAGCTGTTGTGTTTCCTCGTGATGGTAAATAATTTGGCCAGAAAATGCAGACAGATTAAAAAAAATAAAAAAGTTAAAAAAAAAAAAAGGGATACAGAGAATAACCTTACCTTATTGTCAAAACTGGAGACAGTCTTCCAGGTATCACAAAGTGTATGCTATGGTTTTTGCAATATGAAAACTATACTTTACATTACTTAATACTTCTGGTAGCATTTTCCTCAGTGCTGTAAATGTAAAAAGGCATAATAAAATCATGCAACATTTAGGAATTGTACCCCAGCCAAAGTGGCTTACGTTCATTTGAAACATCATCTGTCTCAGTAATTAGAATACTTACAGTTAACAGGGACCTGGCCCAAGCTATTTGTTTTTGGACTATTTTCTGTTTAAGCATCTGTCCTTGAGTTAATCTTTTTAAATTTCTCAGTATGTTCTAGCTGTGGTCTGCATATTTAATTCCTCTTGAATATTTTTCTATCATTGGTGGATAGATGATCCTTTCAAACTAAAAAAATCTTGATATTTTGGTGTGGATAGTATATATAACTATATTATTTTACACTATGTTCAATTCTTTCTGATTTCCATGCCCCCCCCCAAAAAAAAAAAAAAAAAGAAAAAATTTTAAAAATAAGACTTTTTTTTTTTAAAAAAAAAAGACCTTTGGGATGTGAGTGAAAGAATCCTCACTTTTGTCTCACTGTCTTCCTTCCCAGGGTAAAAAAAAATGCATAGAAAGACTGGGAAATATGTAACACTATAAGCAATAAATATTATGCTAGGGTAGTAGATAATTACGTTACTTTTGTTATTTTAGAGTATAATAATTTCAGGTCAGTTATAGTATTTTAAAAGTATATTTTGGGAATAGTTCGATATATTTACATAATGTTATCCTGTGGGTTACTTTACATTTGACTTCTTCCTGAAAAAGAGATGCAGAGGTCCTGTTTTAGAATATTATAATATTTAAGAACATTGAAATTATTGTCATTTGAGAGGTTTGTCTGGATATCAATCTCTTAAAATCAAAGTGACATGAAAATGTTTACAGATATATTTTTTTTTAAAATTCCAGAAGTTCAAAAATCAATATTTTTAATATTAATTAGTAAATATAGGGTAAATTTCCCCATACCCTTTGGTTTCATTTTGGATCTCCTCTCTTTCAGCAGACATAAGAAAGAAAAGGAGAAAAAGGTTTAAAAAATAGAGCATTGCTGATGTATGTTGAGGAACGCTGACAGAAACAGTAGAGACAAAAATTGCATCAAAAATTGACATTTAATCTTGTACCATATATAATTAGCATGTGCCTGTATCTGCACTTATGTGTGTATTTACAAATGAAGCTTTTCTGTTTTCCCAAGTTAGTTATAAGATCATATAAAGATTAAGAAAAATAAGAATTTTGTGTGCCTCACTTTTCAATCAAATATCTCAAAATACTTTGCAAAAATGAGAACTATTGTTCCGGTTTATCAACTGGAGAAAATAAGGTCAGGGTCGTTAAATAACGCACTGCAGTTCACAGGTTAAATCTGGGCAGAGACAGGAGAACACTGCCTCTCTTCTCCCCCATCTACTGTCACCTCTGACAAATGCCAGCTTTAGTCTATTCCTGTCACTAGGTCATTGCTAATGACATTTCAAATGCAGATGTTAAATGAAAGTGTGAAAAATGCTTAATAGTTGTTTTGTCAGGAAAAAAGTTATACATAAAACCACTTTGTACTTTTTATTGAAACAATTCAGCTATTAAACCATATTTAACAGATCCAATTTTTTGATGCGTGGTATGCCATAATTACCATCAACTTTTATTATCTTTGGCAAATGATCATTGCTGTTCTCTGAATGACTTCACCTAGACAGATTTTTCCATTTCATGCTACACAAAAAGTAGTTCATTAGTCCCTATAACAGTGCTTGTATTCAATCAACCATATTAAGCAGTGACCTATTAACAGGATGGTTCAAAGGCTTAGAGATACATGTGTTTGGATTTAGATTGACTTTCACTATCCTAGAAGTAAAACTCGGTCTTTTATAGCTCCTAGAAATCATCTTGGAACAATGACTTTAATTGCCCACTGGTTAGTAAGCAAATAGTTTGTAGGAAATCTATATAATTGAGTATCCTTAAACCCAATGGAGCTACTGTCCACATACTGAGGAATCCTTAGCCGTATCGTGCTTTAGGTCCAGTCAGCAAGCTTTGGTTTACTAGTTCATATTCTTCTAACAGAATGTTGGGAAATGCTTATTTTAGCACTTTCACAAACGATCATCTTTTGCATCAGAAAATTGAATTAATGTATTTTTTAATGGTATCGTGTTAGACCCCTCTGTTCCCTTTGCCTTCCTTATATAGAAATGACTGCAGAGAAAAGAAATTTTAGAGTAAATGCACACATTTCTAGGATACCTAAAAATGTTATAGTTCATCTTTGTGATCAAATTGAAGATGAAAATTGGCTTTGTTTTATGCTTGATTTTTCTTTTCCAGGGAATAAAGGAAGAATGTGGGGTTTTTATTGTATGCTTTTGATTTACATTACTTATTCACTGCAATTATATTGACAATATGTTGTAAATTGTCTAGTTACAGGCGGTGTTTCCTGCTGTGAAGCTATTTTAGAAGCCCACTGTTTCCTATTGGGTTTATTTAATCTCAGTAGATGTGAAATTGTCTTCTTTATAGAGGATTTATTTTTTTGTTCATTGAAAAGCTAAATGTACAGTCTTTCCAGAGTGAGGAATGTGCTCCTTCTCCTAGGAATGGTGTAGACTCACGAGAGATCAGTGATGGAAAGTTTTCCTCTAGAACCATGGTTGTGCTGATGTGCTTCCTGGTTATTGTGAAGTTAGGTCATAATTCCACCCTTGGTGATTATCACATCCCATAATAGTTTTGCTTGATTTTGCTTGCAGAGTCATGGCTTCATTTGTATGTGTTTTGCTTGTCTTTTTTCTGGCATAACCAAATGATGTGTGTATAAAAAAATGTTTGTTCCAAATACTTCATGTGGCTCAGAATTTAATGACTTTGGATTGTTATAAACATAAAGCCGCTCAATACAATCATAGGGTCTATATGTGCTTTTTAAATATAATAAGTGAGATTCTTTTTAAGTTTCAATTTTCATAATTGTGCGTTTTAAAGATATGAAGATAAATGTGCAACAGAGAACTTAGAGTTGTCAGTGATTTCTACTCTGTGACTGAGGAAAAAAGCAGTTTGATGGTGTCATTTTCCCTGTAATTCACAATCTTAATAATGATTGTAATTGTTGAATTTGAGCAGGAAGGAAGAGAAAGAAAAGTAGAAACTGAACATGTAAAATGGTGGCTCTGAAGACTAGAAGATAGAAAAAGGAGTCTCTTAAGGTTCTCTTTCAGTGTTTTCTTAGTATGTCACCAAAGGTGGTGGTGTGACAATACCTGTCCATGAGTCAGATAATATAAATTACTATTAGTGAAAATTGTTTTTAGTAGTTTTGTTATAAGGAAGTTCCCTAAGGGATTTTTTTTTTTCTGTTTTATTTTCCTGCATTTTCTGAGCTTTAATTGGAGAGCATAGCTCTCCAAGTTTCAAGCTGTATCTCCTGCAGAGCTATTATACCTGCTAATGACAGATACTCAAGCTGTTTATTTTGTTTAGACCAGAGAGATTTGAAAAGCAACTTTTTACTGTGCTGTATTTCACTTCAAAAAAAAAGAAAAAGGTATAATTTTCTTACACTATCACTTCTAAGAAAATGATATAAGGTCTTTTTCTGCCCTTGGCAAATCTCTCTGAACAAGTCAGAAGCTTCAATAAGAGTCTGCATTGCCCTTTACAGATTTCTCCCAAGAAAGGGATCTCTTTACCTTTTTCACTAAAAGGGCCACAAAAGTACTGAAACACCTTCCAGAAACACTCTCTGGAAATCAGAAAAGAATCTTTTCGTTGCCTTACAAATATATTTCATACAAGCACTACTGTATGTTTTGTAAAACCTAGTAAGATTTACAATGGAAATAATACTATCACCACTTCATCAGAAGTATGCCTTGTGCCTCTATAATGTGCCCTGTGCCTCAGTACTACCTTACAGTTTATTTTTGAGGTTTCCTTCTTTCCTGTGAAGTGGTACATCATAGCTAGGGCCATGCAGAATATCTGATGGGTTTTCAGTCTCAGATGCCATATTTTCCCCCCAAGTAGGTAAGAGTGAGATCATTGAGGCATGTTTTGCATTCCTGTTGTCTGAAGCTGTCCTCTGAAATGGGAAGAATGTGGGCTTCCTTTGCAAAATAGAGTTAGCTGCCTCCAAGAGGTTGCAGCATGATCTTTTACTACTTTATGTAAAATTATTCAGTGGGTCAGACTTCCTGATGCAGGACATACTTTGTTGGGTCAGTCCTTTGTTTTGTGCTTCTGCAGTCTGAAATTCCACAGCGTGTGGAATATGTAAAAGAGAAGTAATAGTTATGTGTCTCTGAAGTAATTTGGGATATTGTTGGGATGCGATCAGTATTTGAGATGAGGTGCAGCTGCATGTGTACCATTTGAGGCCTACATGTGCCTGGTGCAGGTGAGTTACAGCATTTGTTTGCAGTACTCTGGGGACTGCCGGGGGGAAATAAGCCTTGATTGTTATTGCAGCCTCAGCTAATGGCATTGGAGGACATGATCGCCTCAACTCCTCCACAGTTCCTAAGAAATTAAGTGCTGCAAGGACTAAAGACAATGAAAATAATGAAAAAATATATTTATGGTTATGTTGGCCCATCCTGTGTTGTTTGTTTTGTTGTTGTTGTTTTTGTTGTGTTTTTTTTTTTTTAATGTGGCTTCAGCTTTTTGTCGGAAAATAGGTATTTCTTCTACAAGCCTGAATATCATACACCTAACTCCTCTTGTACTCTCCCACTGAAAAAAAAACCAACCACAATGCAACGATCTACCTAAAAATGCAGGGCCAGGAACTAGGAACAACAGAACATCAGTCTCTCTCCTCATAACTATCCTTTGCTTGATCTTGAAACTTGGATTGGTTGAAACCATTGCACAGGCTATCAGATCCTCTGCCTTCTCCTACCCACAAGCAGAATCATAGTGTCTAAAGCATCCTAACTAGAGAAGCACTTCTACAACTAGCACAGGGACTCTCTTAACTAGGATTAGATTCTAGACTCTGTTAACTAGGAACTAGATTCTCTTACAGAGAAAGATCCCCACTTCTTGCATCTGAATTCCCTGTCTCATTACAAGTTTGCTCCCAGCTCGGTAGCCTGCAACTGTTTACAGCTCATGCTGGTCTAGAGTCCAGAGCTCCTTCTTTTTTATCTTTGAATTATTACAGTCTGCCCTGTGGCCTTTCACATTTTTTTCATTCCCTAGTAATTTCTGCCCTCTGGCCCCTAGGTAATTTTAGGTATGACCTTTGCATTTTTAGACCCTTCTTTCTCCTGTTTTCCCAAATAGTTGAGCTTTCTTCCTTCCTTTCAGCACCTTCTCCTGTAGATGGGTATTGTCTGGGTTTCACTTTCTCTCAGCAAAGTTACTCATCAGCTGTTGATAATTTGTCTCTCTAGTGTCCCATTGACATAGTTTGGCCAGTAACTTGGGGCCAGCTATTTCTCTCTGTATTTTTTACCTATTCCTATTATGTGGGACCAAGTTTTCAATAATTTCATTATTTTTGAGACAGAATAATGGCAGGTTCTAGTAGTAATTTACCTCCTAAACAGTCAGTGCAGAGGTGAACTCATGTGCTAGCTCATCCCATGGTAATTTCTCAGTCTAAAAAGCAACATCTTCTCATATCAGCAACATTTCTGTGATCTTAATAAAGTTTGTGGGGTGAAGTATGTAGACTTCAAGAAAGAAAGAAGAGCAAACCTGAAATCCATTCCTTCAGTATCACCATTAGAATTGCACTTTCACTGTTAGCCCCGTTTCACGTTATGAACAACGTGCTGTGTTGAGCACAAGTCAATAGAGGGAACAATAACATATTGGTAAAAATTCATCAAGCTTCCTTTGGCCTTGGGTGGCATTGGGGACTCTTGGAGTTCTTTTGTTAGTAATGGATCTTCATAAGTGGATCTGGTCTTCAAATTCCCTAAGGAAGATTTTTTTCCCCTGTGCCTGCTTATCCAGATGATGTCTGAGAGTTTCAGGAGCTTTGTCATTGTCTGGCTTGTAACTGAAGGACGTGCTGTTGGCTGTGGTCCAAGATAATTCATTCAGTTGCTTGATGTCCTGTAGTCTGGGGATAAGGAGAAGGTGACTCCACCAAATAATGAAGACTCTAGTCTTATTGGCTGGATGGCAGTTCTGTACAATAATAAAATAAAATAATTAATGTGTTTTAATTACAGTCCTCTTTGCCTTAGCATATTTTTCCAATAATGCTCAACTGAAAGAACAAACCCAGAAAATATACCAATGTAACTTTGTTAATAATTCATACATACATTTTAAATGCAGTTTAAAAAAGGCACAGAAACACAGGAATTACTGAGCTCTTTATTTCTCGTTTTTTTCCCCCCTGCCCTTTGGAAAAACCTGGTTATAATATATTTTCAAGGAATCTTTTCCCCATTGTATGGCTTTGCATGTAATGAAGGCATTTGAGACCACTATTACCTATCTGCAGATTATGTTGAAATTATTCTCTTTGCAACTCACTTAAGATCATCAGTAAATGTAGCAAAGATTTTGAAAGATATGAAAAGATATCTTCCCTGAGTTTGTGATAGCAATGCATATTTCTGTACAGAAGAGATTTTAAGAAGCCTTAGTTTTTGGCATTTCATTTCATTTCATAGATCAGAAAGCAAATAATTCTAGACTTCCATTATTTTCCTTCCAAAATTGAGAAAACAAATGTAAATGATTTAAAAGCAATTAGTTGCATGCATATTGTCCTGGCAAACCATTCTATTCCTTTCTAGTATGTAAATTTTGAGGCAAGCTTGATTCATCTGACTCATTGATGTGAAACAGGGGAAAACCAAGGCTTCTATTCTAAAGTGATGTAGGTTGTTTTTCACTCTAATTTTATTGTTATAGAAAAATAGACAATTTCAAAATCAGTTTGAGTCAATAACAGTGTAATAGCATCCTAAAATGATATTATTATTTATTCATGCTTAGTTAAATATAACTGTAACATGAAATAAATGATTATCTGTTTTGGATATAATTTCATAATAAGGCCTTTGAAGGTCGTTTGAACTACTGCACTAATTAATGTTTTATTTCCAGCCTTCCTTAATTATTCTTGCCAGATGGTCCTTTATTTATGTTATTGCTTGGAGTTTCCAGCTGAGGTTGTTTGATTGTTGAAGAAAAATATGTGATGGCACCATAAGATAACTGTAATTGAATTGTTAGGTATGTTAGAACATTCAAGCCTTCTGTCCCTGCTTTAGCCACATCTGGGAAATAAGTTTGTTAACAAAGTGCTTTGGCACCTCATTGAATACTTGATGTCATATATGAAAATGTTTAGACCAAACTCAATTAACAAAAAAGCCTTTAGAAACGAGAACTCTGTTAGCTTCTCATTCATTTATGAAGTACAAAATCTTCTGGGTAAAATGCACAAATGGGTAGATTACCAGGTGGTTGGTTTTGTTTTGGCGTTGTTTGTTAACATCTGACTTGCTTTTCTCATACCTAGACGATATTGCTTTTTTGTTTATAATAGGGTGATTTTCCACTAGACAAAATAATGTGATCAAAGCATAGTAATACTCACATTATTTGGATATTAAATGGCTAGTTTTGGTAAATAATAACTTAGGCGTGCTAGTTTCTGACAGGGTTAAGTTCAACACTGGGAGATACCAGATTTGTGAACAGGAATGTAAAGACAGCATTTACAGAAAACTGGTTTATTTTAATCAATCATCGACATTGTATTATGCTATTATATAGGTATCCCACTTGTTCTTTGAAGGTTCTGTGGTGTCAGCTTCTATATAGCAACACATAAATATGTGTGTTCTAAAAAATAAGAGGAAATAAGGGGGAAAGTGATATATGATAGTATACAAAAGCATAATTTTGTTCCAAGAGTGTAAACAAAATATTCGTTGTATCTCTTCTCTCTCTTTTCAAACAATCGTTTTCACCATTTTTCTATAAATATCCCAAGAAGCTGTTTTGGGAAGTGGAGATGAGGTTACAGTCCTAAAACCAACATGGAAGAATCTGTCGGATACGTTTTACAGATATGTATGTCAGGAGCATCTGGGAAGAAAGCTCAGGAAGTAGGTGAATGGATGAACAAGAAGGGTATTGACACAAATGTTCAAAATCAGTAAAAAAATATTCTCTCATTTTGAAAATGAAGAGTGAGATGTATTTTTTGTCTCACTAATAGCTGTGTACTGCAAGAGACTCAGGTAAAATGTACTATTAAAAAAGGTAAATCAACTACAAGTCACAAAAGCTTACCATACAATCGATAATAAGTGCTTGTTAAATAAGAATAGTCTTCTAGACTTTTCTCTGGTTTTCTTCTGCTTTTATTTTATTAGAACAATAGAAAATGCTCTGGGAGAAAAATTACCATTCCAGTTGTAGAAATTAGTTCCCAGTGTTCAAAATATGGATGTGCTACACAAAATTTCACAAATTTATCACAACCTTTAGGAATATTGGAATTTTTTTTCTATTGGAGTGTTTAGCATCTCAACATATTTCCTTGGCAAATCCTCCTTTGTTTGCCACATGTAGTTTTCCTGAGCAGCAGATAGTCCGGGTACTCAGAGAAATACTCTGTTCCTCAGCATGGATCAGAGATGTGTGTTCTTGGCTTGTGAGTACTCTGTGAGTACTCTGAATGTAAAACTCTCTTCGGATGTTAGGGAAGATGGGAAGCAGCTGCTGTCTTTCAGAGCACAAATGTAGAGCATTCAATGCACACTCTCTCTGCCATGGAGTAGGATGGAATCCATACAATGGAGCCCATCACACAATACAGATGTATCACATTAAGGCTCTACCCGATTGGTTTTTTGCTACTTCCTGTGTAATTCAAACTCTTTGTGATTTGTTAACTCATTCGGCTATAAAAACATTATAAATATGCATTATCTGAATTACTGCTCTGAAAAATGGGGCCCTGGAGCTGGTGGCAGCATCTCCACAGCAGTGGTGGAATGAGTGAGCGCTTCTGTCAGCTGCAGGACATCTCGCCATTCATATTTAAATATAGTCCTTGTGCCAAAAAAGAAATGCAAAGTGTTCACGTGCTCATCTTCTAAAATGTTAAGCATGTATATGTATGTCTCTGAACCACAGACAAAAGAGAGCAGCGAATTTCTTTAACAACCAGTTAAACTAACAGAAAACTGCTGGCCCAAGTAAGCAAACTGGTTGCCCAAGTAAGCAAAATAGGTAAAAGCAGCAGGAATACAAGGGTGGTTTCACCTTGATAGTTTTTAAACTCTCTTCGCTTTTATCTTTCTTGGTTTTATCAATTCACTATTTGTTTGCCTTCCACTTCCTTCCATCACTGTACAAACCAGATTTCCCCAACAATATTGCCTGGTATTTTTAAATAAAAAATTTAGGACAGCATATGAACTCCCTTCTCTCCTTTTCCCTCTTTCTATCTAGTATTGCAAATTAATACATCAAGGGTAATGCCCCCAATTTCTGTAACTGCCTTGTCACCAAAGTACTCGATTCTGCTGCTTCATAGACAGCATCTTTTCCAAAGTCTCTCAAGAGGTTCTGCATTTTGCTGTTTCCACCGAGTGCAACAGGAAGGAAGGGGGACAGCTGGGGAAAAAAAGACAAGTCCTAACAGAAGTGAGCTGACCTTTTGGCTTCAGTGTCTATGTGAATGGGAGGTTGGTCCTGGATAGTCTCTTACCACAGCGGGATATCCCAGTGTGAAATGCCAGCATGAAATTACTAATTATGCTTTTTCAGTTCAGGATATGCTGCTGACTTTAGGTTTTCAAAAAGTCATCACAGTATAACGGAGACATGCAGAAAGAGGTATCATATTGCTATTGGGACATTAAATTGTATCACAGTGATTTAGCAGTCTTTTGTAACACTTATTTAATATTCCTGCTTTTATAGGGATTTATAAAATCCCCGCGCAGAAAAAAAATATCCCCAAACAAAAGGCTAAGTGGTTTATTTAACCTTATTGTGTAAACCTCTAAATTCTTTGACATTACATATGGTTTTTCATGGTGTAGAAGATCAATATTAGTGTTTCTTCTTGCCCACAATGCAAGATGTATTACCCAAGAAACATGACATACTACCCAACCAAAGCACCCGCTGAGGTTTGTAGGTGGTGTTGGGTTACGACTGTTTTTTCCTGGAGGCCAAAATTGCCTAGATCTTGGCTCTCAGTGTGCTGTTTTTTCCCTCATTATATATTTAAGAGGGTCAAATCATTCATCATTCTCAATTACTGGGATATAATTCACTGCATGCAATGTGAGCTACAGACCAGATGCCTGCAAAATTCCTGCACTGACCAATAATCTTAGATCCCAGAACACATTCTGGTTTTAATACAACAGTAACATGTTTGTTTCCTATTGAATTATGTGCAGAAGATGCATACCCAATCAAAGCTTTGTCAGACAGGTGGTTATCAGAATGGGACACAATCAGGGAGACTCAGAGCAATATAAACATTCTGAGCTCTGTTCCTTTTAACAGCCTATAAAATGCCAATAACATTTAAAAGGAATAACTTGATTTTATTAAAGGGCAGAATCTGTCATGGGAACTTGCAACTGCAAGACGTTTAAATTAATGTCTCTTAGTGGACTGGAAGTCCTGCCCTCTAGTACAAGTACAGGTACTAGAAAATAAATGTCATTTTGTAAGTGTTTCAGTTTGCTTCTAATTTCCTTTAGTATTGTTGCATAAAATCAATTATTCTTCATGCTGTCACATGAGCTAAGGTGCAGACATCACACCAAAGTAAAAACAAAATTTTAAAACAATCTCTGTGTAAACAACCCATTATAGCTTTGAATTGTTTTGTTGTAATTTACTGTGTTGTATGAATCTTCATATATTCCATGCCAATTCTTCGATCATGCCAATGAATTAAGTACTAAAGTACATTTAAAGAATCTGAGTTTCCTGACTCAATGAAATCTCAGTATCTGGAATTCTTGAGTGGCCAACACTCACAGCTTTTGGTTCTTTTAAATATGTATCTGCAGCGTGAGCTTGGTTTGTGTCTGACAGAGCTCTTAAACTGAATAGTTTTTGGAAATATAACGAATCAAAAAGAAACTGGTGGAAACACCCTTATCTATCAGATAAGAGTGTGATAATGTGGATGCCCGGTACACCAGTGACCTAGTTTAGCATAGTTTTCTTGAGACAGAGTGTCAGAGCTGAATTTTAAGGACTGATCGGAAGACTGACATTGGTCTAAGTTTTTGGGTAGCCTAAGGGAAAGTGTAGGAGAAGGCACAAATGGTCTTCTAATTTCAGAAGGCAGATTAATGATTCAGGAACCGTAATGATAGCATATGAGAACTGCTAGATAGGGGAGAATAAATTGCAAAGGATTTTGAAATTGAAGACAAGTAAAAGGTATTTGACATGATAGAGAAACCGAGGAGGCAGGGAAAGGATGTTAAGCAAGGGATGATATGATCAAAGTGATGACAGGATAATGATCTCTCTAGAATGCTGTGAATACACATAAGTGGGCCAGGATTGCATTTGTTGGGGCTAGTGAGCGGGCTGCAGTGGTCAAGGTGAAAGCTGATGACTACAAGAGTAAGAAAGAGAATTTTGTGAGTTATTAAATATGCTCACATTGTTCTGTGGTTACATTTTAATCTGTGTTGTTGGTATGCGCAAAGCCAGAACTCAGTAAAATGAATTAATCTTTCCAGTTCTTTTTAAATACATTTTTGTAAAATACTGAAATCATTAATTTTGTTGGTTTTGTTCATTGGCAGTCCTAGAAATGGAGAAATTTATTTGGATCAGCCCAAGTGATGTTTTTCTCTAGGATTACCACTTTTATAAAATAATGAGGGAAATTAAATGCTAAGTTTAATATGACATATACTTTTAATAAAAGGAAATAAAACTTGGAAAAGAAAGCTTTTTAGATGCCATGCACAGCCCAAAGGAGGAGCAGCTTTCATCCAAATGATGTGCCTTATTTAATTGTTAAGGCACTTATGTATGTGTAAGATAGGACACAACAATTAGAATTATTCCTTTGTCTTATGTGGAGCAGAGAGATGGAAATAAAACTTTCCATTTTATAAAAGAGTGCTCGGATTGCTAAATTTGAATATTCTGGAGCATTGTACCCTCTGAGCCTTCCTTGTTAATGTTTCTCACCAAATAGCAGGAAGTGATGACTGGTGCCCTCATCAGCTGGGAGAAATGCTAGGTTCCTTTTTTTTTTCCTTCAAAAAATAATTTAACTGTAGATATGAATTAGAATGAGTCAAAGAGCAGAAATCTATGTAAATGTCAGGCTAGCCCAAATATAAGCCAAAAATTTTTCAAAAAGAAACTGGGAAAGTAGGAGGTCGCTGTGTTAGCAGGGGGGTTTGTGGCTTTCTTTTTTAAACTTTATAGTTGGTGATGACTGAGAGGCTCCTCTGGGAGGTCATGTAGAACAGGAGTTGTATTCAGGTGTTTTGACTTGCCCTGCAAAGGTTGCCTTTTCTGTAGAATGCAGAAGGAACTCAACCTCAGATGTCCTAAGCTATATGGTACCAGTGCCTACTTTGTTTCTCATTCTTACACTGAATCAGCTGCAAATGACTTGCCAAATTTTTATGGCCTGTTTTGTTTCTCCTTCTATGCAGAAATCATGTGGGGAAAATGAGCCCAAAATTTCCTACAGAAAACCCTATTTAACTCAGATATTTCTTCTTTGTCTCTCAGACAGCATGTGGTGTTGATGTTTTCCATGACCACAGGTATTCCCTTAACTGGAGTGGTTACTGGACACCTAAGACCAGTGTATTAGGTTACATTAATATATGTAATTATAAGTTAATATAATTACAATAAAAGAGAATATTTTGAATAGTTGCAATATTTGAAATATATGGTTTTTAAAAGAACGTTCTGTGGTAAATTCATAAACATGAATAAGCCTGATGTAGTTCACTGCCATATGTGAAGAAAATTCAATTAAACAGAAATTGAAGAACTTGAGTTACTTTTGAATGTGACAGTATGTCATGTGACATTTTGGCTCAATATCTGGTTTCCAGTTGTCAGATAAAGATGATTATTTGCAGACAGCCCTTGTTCCCTCTGGCCTGTATCACTTCTGTCATACAAGTCTGGTGCTCTGACTTTAGTTTAAGGAAACTGTGTATGGAACAGCACAGCTTTTCCTCTGTCCTCTTACTGCAGACCCTCCACATGTTTTTCTGTCACATCTAGACTAGAGCTTGACATATTTCCAAATGTCTGTAGGAAATATGATGATGTAAATGCTATTAGAACTGAATGGTGATGACAGTAATGAAGTCATATTCAATTCAGTAGTGAAGCCTGATATTAAAAAACCCCAAATCCTCAGTTTTTAGTTACTTAGTGCACAACTTTCCCCATAGTTATTCTACCTTTTCTCCTCCCTTAGTGACAAATAGTGTGGTTTACAGAAAACATAAATTCTTTTATAGTAGAGGCTTGTTTTCAAATAGAAATTGAAACCCTGAGATTGCAGTGGGTTACACTGGGAGATTTACAAGTGTAAGGATTAATCAAATTGAATAAAGACTTCAGGTTTTCTGTGGGAGAGCTATGTGATTGCATGTAATTCAACATTCCCCGAATACAGCTCACCTATGAGTTTCATTTTTTTATAACGTATAATGAAACACAAACTGGTTTATGTTAATATCTGTAATACTGAAATGAACTTTGAAGATTACCCAGCTCTAATGTTTAGGCAAACTGTTATATTTAACCTGAGATCTGACTGATAAAATTAAGAAATATCAAAGCAAATTTAAATTGAATTTCCAAACCTTTCCTAGTCTTCAGTATTAGGGATTTGTGATTAATCTCCAATACCAATGGAAGTGCTGTTACTTGATTAAAATCATATCATACCATATATAAAATATTTCTGCACAATTATTTCAAAGGTTTGGCAGCATGCATTAAGTACTGACACTTCTAAAAATAATTTCCTTTAAAAAAGAATAGCATAAGTTTTCCATTCAAGTAAGAATGAGAAGTACAATTGCTATGAATAAAAAGAAAGTGTTTTGCTGCTCAGTATGAGAATTAATTGTGTGGATTTTTAATGCTTCTTATATTTGCTTTAAGACTTATGAGGAAATTGATGATGATAAATAAAATAATGAATAATCACTTTATAGAAATATACATAAAATTCCTTCAAGTATTGTAATTAAGCATTTAAAGATACATAATTTTACTCCATTTTTAACATATCACATAAATAGATTCATTCATGAATAACGAAGGTGATAATTGGACCATGTGATCTCTATCTGAAGTTCTCACATTATGCTTTGAAAGTTGTAGCCAGAAAGTATTACTAGAGACCCCAAACATTCTCTTCATAAAGGAGAATTTTATTATTGTAATTATGAGAGCTTCTGCAACAACTTTCCATCTCCCATCACTGTCAGTGAAGTGTATGCCATTTGATTTTGAGTTAGTCTCGTCAACCTTTTTCTTAAGATTTAATTCAATTTCATCTGGTCATTTGTATATATAGGCGATAGATCTATAAATTATTATGCAGTCTGTTGAGTTTGCTTTCATATTTATTCATGCTGCTTCTGTCTCTTTTATTACCCATTCAATGGGTTTAGGCAGTAGTGGAAAAGCACTGTTCTCTTCAAGGACCGTGCACTTCTCAAGAACCTGAATAAGAAGTACGTAGGGTGGTTATGCTCTGTTTCAGGAAACAATTTCACATTTTATATGAATGTCTGATTTTTTAAAAAATATCAAGAATGATGGAGTATTGTAAAAAAATAATCACCAAGCTTAGTCTAATGTCCTGACATTGACTTCTTTGGTTCAGGTCTGAATATAGCATTGTTTATATTTGATTGAGTATAAGGGTTGCTTTCAGGAACTTAGCTGTCAGCAATTTTTTATATTCTTGTCTATATTGCTTGGCTATAAAGCCCACATACTTTTAAAATGTATTTCCATTACTATATTATGTGAACACTTGATAATATTAAATGGTTGTAACCTCAAAAACGTTTTGCAAAGTACTGTTATACATAGTTTATAGTTGGAAATCTATAGGTTTGGAAGACTAAAGTCAAAGTGCTTAAGTACTGACCTCCTTATAGACATAAATCGTGCTGGACCCATGATTGCATCAACCGTTCATTGAAGTTAAGAGATATTGTGGATATGGAGTACATTGTCTTCAGGAAACTATCAAAGAAGGCTGGAGGAGACGTCAACTACATTGCAAACTGGTCTTGGAAAACTAGAGAAAACAGATACCTGGCTGTAGTGAATATCAAGCTGATCGTGATTCAAAAGTTAAGTCAGGGGTGAGCGTGCAGAAATCAAGTCCTATGTTGACAAATAAGATCTGTGCAAGGCAGACACTGCTTGGTTTGGGCAATGTTTCATTAGAATCTTAGGTTAACTTCTGAGTGCTGCAATTCAAGGTGCGATCTGGTTTTGGAGAATCCAGAGCACAGTATTTATGAAGTCTCTTCCACTGTGGTTTTTTTTTTTTAATCTAGGACTGAGTATCAGATGTCCTTAGAAGAACAGGGTCATGAATACAGACCTTGCTGTTCTGAAGCACTGACCCATTCACTAGATGTAACTGTAATATTTATTCTTCCTATTATCTGTCTGTGGTCCAGACTGGGTTACATTGTTTTCTTTAAATAGATATCCTTAGTTTCTCTTTGAGATTTTAAGGCTAATTTTGAAAGGATTTTTTTCCACGTCAAAGATTGATTTTTCACAAAGGGCTGGTGGAAACCATCATAGACAAAATATGATGTCACCAGGAAGGGAAGCACACAGTGTGGACTTCACTGTCATCAGTTTGCTGATGACCTGGGGCTCTGTGATTTATTTTCATTAATCTTTATCGGTGAAAGGTCTCCTTTGTCTCCGCCTTCACAGAGCATCTGTGAAATTGGATTTGGCTGACAATAAGCTGGCTAATGCTCTGACTAGGAGAAGCAGGCACTGCTCATTTGGGAACTTGAGATCCGTTCTTATTTGTAGGAAGCTTCACCAAAGTTTCATTTTTTTCACTGAGATCTCTTTTTTTTTTCACTGATAGGTTTGGCGGACAACAATGTTTTTTTGACATGCATTTGGGTAGGCCTCTATATGTTTTACACTGGAATTTGTACTTTGCCACATTAACCCAAGTTTGTGGACCTGAATGTTTAATTATTGCAGTGACCTTATTTATTGTTCTCCCTAAGGTCTCCCTGAAGGAGAGCACTGGGGTACTGCTGCAAAGGCAGAGTGCTACCGTGTGGCTGTCAAGCAGGCTAAGGTTGTTGTCTGACATTGAGTCTTTGGGCAGTCCCTTGGCTTTTGAATTATTTTTTCTAGAAATGCAGGGGTGGCAGTGGATCCTTAATAGTCTTACATAATTTAGGTCCTGTTATCTATACAGATCTGCTGGTCCAACTGGCTCTACTTTAAATGTCTTTGCTGTGACAAGTGAGCATTCTCAGTGGAAGAATAGTGATCTGCTAAGACATAAATCATAGTATGTCTCTCCTCTCATGAAGATGTTCTTTTCCCTTCTTAAATAGAAATAAAAGGCTGTTCTTTCTTAAATATTTTGTTAGTATCCCCTCAGGAAAAAAAGTTTGTAGCAGACCTGATGTTGTGGGTTTTGTGGTTTGTTTTGGTTTTGTTGTGTTTTCTGAAGGGTATTTGTTGTTTTATGTCTTTTATTTGTTCTATGTCTTAATACAACAATTTTTTTTTAAAGGTTTAAGATTATTTTTTTTTCACTTTGCCCTGGAAAAAGAATAGCTGGGAGACATACACATTTGCATTCCATGGTTCTAGCCAACAGCTCATAGAAAGTAAGCTCATAGAAGCTATACATAGAACTATACAAGTTATCTGTTCTATCATTTTTAGTGATTTTCCAAAGTTACATGGAATAAACATTTCTTAACTGGAAATCACAACCCGTTTTCTCTAGAGCTTATTCTGTTTGAATGGGCAGAATATCTCTAAATATATGCTTCAGTTACAGTAGTACCAGCCCCAAATCTGTTCACATAGTTACAGCCAAATTACTCGTCTCATTTTACTAAGTCAGCAATGAGAGAACATTTCTGGGTCAGATTATGTTGTAATTTTTTCTTCCAGGTAGTGTCTTGTTCTCTTTCTTTCCATGGTGCACCTGGGCTGCAGGTGGCTGGTTGCCACTATTAAAAATAGACTTTTAAAGTTTTTTTTTATTTTACTTTTAAAGTACGGATCCCACTTCAAGATGAGATGAAGATGATATTTTCAAACACAGAACATTTTTTAGGGGCTTAAAATGTATATGACAAACTTGTTTGCTCTTAAAGATTTCAATACAATTTCTTTACTGCAGTGAAGGTGTGCTCTGCAGCAGAAACCAGTTACTGTGGGGATAATCACTTTCATTCCCAGTTCCTGCAAACATGTGTTTACATCAGTGTATCATTCATGTGTATTTGGCAAACAGCAAAGCAACAAGATAGTAGCTGAGATATTTATTTTAACAGCTATCACCTAATTCCTACCTGCTTTGTATAACGTACAGTTATTTGAAGAAATATTGGAAGTAGCTGTATGTTCAGGAGTGGTGTTATTTTATTATGGGGTCATAGGGTCTTCCAACTCCTGGAATTTGTCAGGAAAGGGGAAGATCTGTTTTGCTCTGATCCACAGTGCATTTTGGAAGAAATAGGGAATATAAAGAATGTGTACAAAATAGAGTTTGAACTGTGGACAAATATTTGTTTGCTTTACTATCATGAAAGATACAGCTTTAAGATAGACAAATACAATGATAAGAAAATCTGTGAGTGCATTATCATCCTGCAATTTGATTTAATGTAGTCAAATATTAACTGTTGAATGAAAACTGATTTATCAGGTCAGGCAGCAAAGTACATCAGAAATTACTTCTTTGGAGCTAATGGAATTCCTTTCTTGTATACTTTTGTATTAAAATCCCTCATTATAAGTAACCTACATTTCTGTATTGGTCTTGCTGTTCAGCCACCTGGTTTGAATGATGTCATTTGTTTAATAAATAAAATTGCTTTAATCTGAGATCATTTAGCAGTCATTAATTACAAAAATCTTTGTGGTTTTATACAGTTTTCTTTTGAATTAGTCAACAGTTAATTTTATCCAAGTATATACAAAATATTTGGTTTATAAAATGTTGAAACTTAATTTGGAAACATGTATGGCTTTTTGTTTATTTTTGTTTACTTTCATTCTTAATTTTGTAAAAGATCTTGTAAACATGTAACAATACTATTTGATAAAAGGACTTGGTAGCACCTCATAGCAGTACAACACATTGCATAAGGTGCTACTGCATGTTGGTATAGCATCCTGCAAGATAATATACTTCTTGAAATAATGTTTTAAGTTATATTCATGTTAATTGCCCTTTTTTTTTCTCCTGTATTCTTAGAATCTTTAGTGTTGATTGCAATTCTGTCAGAGTCAGCACTGTAATACCTTGGCTTCTGCCTAAATTAGGCAACATAACATGACATCACAGATGATGTACCAGCCTCTAACAGCATGATCCTAATTATGAAAAGCGAGGCACCTTGACTCCCCGTGTAGTGAATCTGAGAGATAGATATACGTGCTCTCATGATGAGTATATGTGTAAGGAATAAGGTTTAGCTGTGATAAGAGATAGCCAAAAGGAAGTACTAGGCAGAGTTTAATCCAATTACTGCCTCACCTGTTTACCAGCTAATTTTAAAACAGCAAGAAAATATGACTTGCAGTAAAAGCCTTTTTTTTTTTATAATAGGGTACAAATCATTTGTTTAATAAATAAAATTACTTTAATCTGAGATCATTTAGCAGTCATTAATTACATAAATCTTTGTGATTTTATACAAATATCAGAAATAGTTCAAAATTATTCCTTAAAATGTCTGATCTTGTAAGGTTGATTTGTCATTAAAATTACTTCCATTTCAATCATGCATTGGAGAAATTCCTCTACAAGGTTTCTAGCTTAATGAACTAGTTGAGAAAATCTCTAGCTTTTTGTTTTGGAAGCTAGTATGTATACTTTTATTTAAGCACTCTGTAATTAGGAAAAGAAATTATGCAGATGGGCTAAGTTTCTGGAATTTTACCAAATATGGTACCTACTGCTACAAAAGGTGTGCTCAAAGGGAAGTTTAACATTTTTAACAGCCTGTTTTTTAACAAAGTCCTACAGTTTTTTGGCCCATCAGTGAGGTATGTTCTGGTTTTTTAAGGCAGTGAAACTAACAGCCTGATGGTTGATACTATACATTTATCCATGAAAATGAAATTTAACACAATCATTTGCCGTATACATAACACAGCATAAAAAGATGATTCTGAAGAGAAAAAATGCAGACAGCTGTTTTTCTTCTCCATTTTGTATACCAATACACATGCTAAGTAGTAGTTAGTCTTGCTGGTTTAAATTGTTGTTCTGTGTATGTATAAGATGGGACTGATCAGTGGCACTTAAATTCAAGCAGAGAGCAGAAAATTTTGAGTAGAATAAGAATTGCCTATGTGTATGTACATTTATATGTATTGTTATTATAGTTTCATAATCTCTACAATTATCCTACCATAAGAAAAAGCAAGAATTTCTTCTGATCAATTCCTCGGTCACATTGCTGTACATTATATGTGGGTTTTTTCAGCTTGGCTTTTCTTTGCTGCCTTCATGACTCAGTTCTGGTAACACTGCCAACCTACTGTCTGTTTACCAACAGGGACTGACCTACTTTCGATCCTGGGATATTCACCTATTGTCTTTGATTTAAGCCTATATTGTAAACTCCCTGAGACAGGTCTCTTTTTTTTTTTTTTTTTTTTTTTTTTTTTCTTCTGTGTCTGTAAGAGACCTAGTGTTGAGGAAGTGCACTTGGGACTTGTTGATGGTACTTGAAGAGTTGAGGAAATGAACTTCGGACTTGTAGATGGTACTTGAAAGTGCTACCATTAGCTAGGTATTGTTATTTACAACACAGTGCCTTGCTGGGGATGTTTTCATTTGTGGATATTTTATATTCAGAGTTGCAGTCCAGCTAGTATGTTTCCATTATTTTCATTCACAAAAAAAATTCTAAAAGTTTGGGTTGCTAATCAGACAGTCATCATTTTGTAACAATTATCCAGAAGCACTGCCAAGAAAAACATCTTCTGTATATTCATTGGATCACAAAACCCAATCATTTTGAAAAAATTGCTAGTAATTTTGTGTGATTGTATTTGAACAACTTTTCTTCATTTCTTGATACAACTTCAATTCTAAAGTATTGTGTGCATGGGTGGATATGGTGTGGGTGTAAGTATTTATTTGTAAAGATAATCAGTTATATTTCTTGAAAGAAAAAAAGAAAAGAATTAAATTAAAAAATTTACAGCCATAACATGAGACATGGGTGGGATGCTGGACCTGAAGTTTCAGTACTGCAAAATGCAGAATGTCTGTAACGCACATGGAAGTGAATGAGGGTTTTAGAACAGAAGCAGCATTACATATTTGAAAATTAGAATTTAGTTATAGTGAGCATATACATAGAATTGGTGAATACTTTTGTTAAATAAAAGCATAATTGATACCCTTATTTCCACATACTATGGAGAATTTGATTTCCTAGCTCTCTGTTCACACCCCCTCAAGTCCTAAAGAAAGGCAAAGCATTGTTTGGAATGAATCTAGGAGAAAATAACTAAGTAATTCCTATATGTTAGTTTAAGGGAAATTGACTAAATAGTATAAGAGTATCCTTAAAGTGAGGTCTGTTTGATTTTTTTTTTTTTTTTTTGTGTGTGTGTTTGAGGATTTTGTTCTTGACTATGAAATGCGAATGCCTTGTTAAATTTGAAAAATTAATTGAAAAGATGGTGGGGTTAAATACTTAGAAGTAAGTCATACTCTCCCTGCAAAAATATTTGACAGCTGTATATAGCTAAATACACATTTGGCTAGTCAATGCAACTGTGAAATATTTTGCAGGAGCAGTGAACGAATGGGTTATTTCAGTCTTTCTTAGCACTATTCATATACAACAGTGTCATTGGCAGGCATAACATTTTGTAATTGTGTGAACTTGATCTCTTGAGAGAGTATGACTTGGCCCTAGGACAGAGGACTCATTTGTTTTCCTTGTCTTAACTCTACCAAGTGATCTTACCAGCTGATGATCAAATGACGAAGTAAAATATTTTGGATTTTTGTACAATCAGTGCGTATATTTTGAAAAGCTACTGGCTCAGAGTCTCCATCTACCTCACTCAGGTCCGAAATGCCACTGCGTATGGTTCTTAGTAACTGACCGTACTGCAGTGCTGCCTTGTTCAGGGTAAGAATGTTTAGCTCATGTAAATGCATAAATCAAACCGTAAGTAGATGAATTTTTTCATCTTTACTCATGATTATCAAATATGTGTAAAACTGTTCCTGGCTTTCAACAGACTTCTGTTTGCTTCTGGAAGACACATAATAGTCTCTTGTCCCACTGGTGCATGGAAGTGCATACTGTGGCTTCTTCTGAACTTAAGCATGGATTTCCTTAAAACTCATTTATTATATTAAAATATTGGAAAACTGTCAGGTGCATCCAGGTGGAAGATGTTCCAGATGGCAAATAAAACCAAAGCACAGGGTAGAAGAGGAAGTTAGTAAATTTATGGGTTGAAAATTTCTTTTTCTTTCATTTTATATTTCCAGCTGAAACCTCAGGCTGACAATCAATTCAAAATCCATAGAATAATTTCACCAGAGGTTATAGCTTATCTCTGTTGATATATCCTGGCACCGTTCTTCCTGTCTTATCAATGTCTGCTATTGAGCAGAGTCCCAAGAATTACTTGTTGGCTGTACACGCTTTTAGAACTAGCATCTTTAAACTGTGTGTAGTGTTGGTTTTAATTAGAAGAGCTGAAACAAGTTACAGATAATACTTTTGTAGCTGCATTTCACCTTTTGGTATGTTACATTTTTAAACTATGGGGTTTTTTTAAGTAATAGTTTTTAAAAGATCTACTACTCAGAAAAGACACCTTTTCTTTTTTTTTTTTAGGTAGGCATTGGCTTCATGTTGCTGTCAGTCTTCAAATAAGATCACATACAAGTTTTTTTAATCTGAGATTTAATAGAAGTACAAATATGATTTTAAGAATTTTCATTCTAGGGAAGTCATTTTACATTTCCTTAAAACTTGTTTATTATATTAAAATATTAGAAGACTGTCAGGATTTTTATTGACGCTGAAATGTGTAGAGTCTGTACATGGTAGTGAAGAGTACTAACATATCTTTAAGGGATGTTGTTGGGTTTTTTAAAATAGAGTGTACCATCCCTCTATTAGAATTTCATACAGTAATTCAGTGGCTAAATATAAATTAATTGTTCTCCCATAGAAGTGAAACATTAAAATAACTTATCTGTATTAAATACAGTCTGCCATTTATCATGTTCTATGTTTCGTAAAAAAACATCCTGTGCATTGTTGTGTTTCTTCTTAGAGCTTTATTACATGCATTTTTCATGAAATCATCAAGACTTTAATGTTTTCCTCAAAGCTCATTGCTATAGTACTATTTATATAGTCCTATAGTGTTATTTTAGCTCACTAAATAACTTTCCCTCAGGCAAGTAGGATCAAAGTGCTTTGTGCCTTTAGTTATTGTCAGTAACCAGGACAGTTGCTAGTTGAATCTTTGCTAAGGAATGATTTATGATATTTTGCCTGAAGTCACACAGGATATCCTTGTCTCTTGAGACATGGGGAACTCCCTCATCACTTAAGACAATCTCTAAGTATCATACTTTGTAATTATTAGCATCTGCATACATTCACTCAGTATCCATGTCTGCAGTTAAGTATCATCACAAAAGCTCTCTGTGATTTTCTGCTTTCACATAATTTTTTATTCAAATTAACTTTTGGTTGATAATATGAAAAACAAGATTCAGAAGTTAATGAGTCTAAAGGAACATCTGTTAGAAGGACCTTCATTACCATACTTTTCCAGGGAAAAGAGAACATAAGGCAAGACAGAAGCTGATGAAGAGCCTGTTTGGCTTAAGCAAATGAATAATGTGGCTCAGGACAGAGGACGAGCTTTTCAGTCGGATACTAATAAGCATTGCATTGTTTTTTGCAGTTAACCCCAGATGTTAATCTAGTGTCAACTGCATTGTTCTGTCCTTTTTTCATACCATTGTAATTCATTCATCCTGGCAGGATCCACTTTCCCTTTATTTTTCCAAGGCACCAAACCCAATATGTTTCATCCAGTAGGCTTAAAAAAATACTCATCCCTTCATTTAGAATGTAAAATGGTTACCAGTCTAAAATTAAGTGCCTTAAATCAACTTTATGCCATGCTGTAGAATCCAGCGAACGAGCAAAGAAACATTGGTGTCTTTTGTATTAAGAAAAAGAGATCTCAAGGTTGTTTGAATAATGTATCTTTTTATTTCTCCCTCGTTCCCTCTATGAGGGACTATCAACTATGGTAGTTAAAAATGCATTTTGTATAAGTGGTTCTAGGCACAAAAAACAAACTTTCACACAACAGGCACTCTGAGATGAAAAAACAATTGCAACAATACTTTTCACACAGTGGAACCTAAAACACATTTATTAATCACTCAAACACAGATTTACTATTTTGCAGCTAACACTTTTATTCTGACATGGCAAACAACATATAATGAAATAAAATTATGTCTCTAGACAGATCTGGGATTTATAATGAAGAGACAAGAGTCACTCTTGAAGTTCTCAGTGATGCTAGTTCTCCATTATAGAACTGATTGACTTAAACAACTCTTTATTACCCCAGAGATACTAAGCTTCTGAAAATTGGCCAAGTACCTTTTTTCACAGACTAGATATTTTATGAGAAGTTTGATAGAACTAATACAAAGGATTTTAAAACTTGAGCACTCTGACGTGAGGTTGTGGTGTATTTTTAAATCAGTCTGATCCTGGGGGAGGTGGGGAGTAACGGTATCTACAAAATTACAGCTGAAAATAAAAGATAGAAAAATATTTTTTTCCATAGGTCGGACTAAGGAGACACTTAAAAATGTATCTTAGAAAGTTCACAGGATGGTTTTTAAGAACATAAAATAAAGCCTATGTATTTGTTAATTAATTTTGCATCTTTTGACTGTAGCCGATTCTCTAAGGTGGAAAGTTGGGGGAAAATGTGGGGGAAAAAGGGGTAAGGAAAGATGTGTCTATATTAGCAACACATTCAGTCTCTAGTCACTCCTGTGGTTTAGGAGAAGGCAGAATACTGATGTTTTTATTTGTAGGCTAAAAGCCTCCGGTCTTTTCTGGTATTTCTCACTATCAGGTGCATCCCCCAGATCTCATGGCTGTCCTGATTTACTCCAGCTTTGAACTGCAACCTTGAACAACTTCTCCATAGCCAGCTCCTGAGCCTAAATATTCTTTTAATGCTAAACAAACCTATGTGAGCTGTTTCTTTTGCTGTCATTTGGAATAGTAAAATTGTTCCCATTTGTTTTGAAGGTGGTTTGGCATACCCTCACTCAGTGTTTATGATTTCTTTATGATCAGCCTGATCCATTTTACTTCATTTTCAGAATTGGATATGTTCCTTGATATTAGAGGCATCAAACTTGCTTTCCAGGGCTGTGCAGAGCAATTAAAATTAGAGTTTTCAGGCCAATTATTTCTTGATATTTCTCTGCTCTGCTGAATAACAGACTCTGATGATATCACCCAGTGGTGGCATTATCACAGCACACTGCATGTTCATTTTCACTTACATATAATTATTAAATCTTAAAGCAATTTTAAAGATGAATTTCAAAACTATTGTATGCACATGCTGAAAGAACGGTTGCTTTATTATTAAAATAATATTTTTTGTACTAGATCAAGTTCTATCTTCCGTTGTTATAAAAACTTCTATTACTTTTGTAATTCTTGAAAATACAATGTTTTCCCCTTTTGCTCAAAGGAAAGTACTTAATGGGAATAATGACCATGTAGGCAATTTACTACATCTTACAATTACTCTTGAGAATACATGTTAGTCAGTTTAGAGAAATATTGCTATTCACCATGAGGGAGCAGAACCAGACCAGCAATGTTTTCATTTTATAGTGAAATTACTTTTAAAATTCGGATTCTGTTTCAAAAATCTTTCATCAGATTTTGAAATTTTGACAATCTGACTAGTAGTGGTTGCAATTCCCTTCCTGTGATAGTTATTAGATTTGGGAATCAGATTATTGACTTCAGAGAGTCCAAGTCTAGTATTATATTTAAAATTCAATAGTGATGATTATTTGTTTAATAGCTCTATCATTATGATGAATACAATTGAGTAATGGTACTACGAAGTGCTAATTTTTTATGTAAAATAACAATGTTATTTATGTTATCAGTGTTTTCAAGAAATGATGTAAATATAGCGTGTCAGGATATGGAATCTGTCACAATGTATTTTACCTAATTATGTGCTTAGTAATTTAGGAAGTCACCGATATGTGGATAGGTTATCGTGTTTTGAATTTAGAGCTATCCCTTAAAGACAGCAGATAAAGATCTTGGGAGGGCAAAGGGACACGACTCAGTATTTCAACTCTTAAATAATATTCTGATTTGCAGCTTAAAACATTTGCAGTTCTTCTAAATCTTTATCATAAGCACACATGGGTATGTGCTGTATGTGGGGAAAAAAGTATTTTATTAGTTTGTAGTAATTAAATACCTTTATTTCTGTTTCCTTAGTTTCACAGAGAACGTAACATCATAGCTCCTTAGCTCTGAGCACATTTTTTCTTGGAGTGCCCCAATGTTCACTACAGATAGAAAAGTACAGTAAGCATTACTAGATTTTTTACCAACCCAGAACATCTAGTGAGCCTTTGGTACAGAAAATAGCAGTTGAGCAGTAATTTGTAATTTGTTCTATTTTATTTTGAAGTAAAATTAGTTTTGTAGTTATAGGAAAAAGACATTCTTCTAATGGATATTAGTAACTTACAGTCTGTTGGTTGTGTGTGTGGTTTTTGTTTGGCTGTATTTTTTTTCTACTGACACCTTTTTTTGATAGTGGATCAAAGTTTTCTTTTAAATACGCAGAATTCCATTGACATTAGTTGAGGCATTTATACCTAAAGAGAATTTTATCCTCTTTACTGTCAGTTTATAGCAATGTTCAGTGTGTCTGGTAATGGTGTTTTCTGAACACAGACTGAGAATTGTAATAGGAGCTGCATTATATAGCTAAATGTTTTCTGGTTTTGAATGCCTGAATGCTTCATTCAGATTATCTTTTACTCTTCATCAAAAATTAACAAATTATAATATAAACTGTCTGGACCATAAACCCCCTCTTTCCTTTGTTTGCACAGCAGCTAATGCAGAGAAGTCTTGGTTCATGTCTTTTAGGCAATATACTGTATATAAAAATAATAATACAATTAAATTCAACTTTAAAGTGACTAGATTATATGCAGTCAACATCCATGACGAGGAGCTTTGCTTCTATTAACAGACGTTAGGTGAAATGGTAGTTACTTTCATTTTATTAGAAATATTGCATTGCTCTTTCTTAAATTTTACCTTTACATGTTGCTTCCCATTCTGCTACTGCTGTTGAGGAAAAGCTAATTAAAAAGAGTGATAATATACAGTGGAGATCAACAGAAATTTTAATTATTTGGCTTTCCAAAATAGTAAATATTGCCTTATTGGAGTCTTAGTATACTCATTTTTCTGATGTCTGCCATTGCATTAGTACTCTAAATTTTAAAAATAAGGAGACTCTGATTTTAATTTTTATGCTAGTTTTACACATACTCCTCTTTTTTTTTAATTTACAAAGATGTGAGTGATGAATGTCTCTGTGGATTGTATTTGTCCTTTATCAGTCTAATTTCTTTAGAATTGCTATATTTCTCTCAAATTACTGTAGTGTCTGCAAGTCTTTCCAAATAAATACTGATTGTCCCATGAAATGGATGGTATAAGGACACACCATCCATGTCAGTGCCATTTCAGTTCTTTACACAACACCAGGAATTCCAGTATTTCTCCCCTCGTTTCAATTTACTCCTCCTTAACAGGGAGGCATCCACACCTTCTTCACGGCAGAGTTCATGCACATTCCCAAAGTGGAGGCAGATGTAAATTAATCTTTTTCTCAAAGTGAGATTTTCTCAAATCTCTTTTTCTCAAACCATCTCCTGGTTTTGCATAACACGCCTAAATCAGGAGGCATTCAATTTGATTGCAACACTTTTATCTAGTAATACTCCATGTAACACAGTCCCTCGATAAGTACACATGCACTCTGTTTAATTCTGTGGCTAAAAGAACTGGGGGAAATTAGAAGATTCTTATTTTTTACTTGCATTTAAAACTGAAGTCATTTTTCCATCCCTGCAAGCAGTGAATTCTGACAGGACAGCCTTCGTTTGTTGTGTAGTTGGAGCTGCCTTGGTCTTGCTAAAAACATACAGGATGCTGTTAGAAGGAGGGATTGTCCACTGAGACCTTTAAGAAATTTACTGATGGAAAGATGCAGGATGGAAAAACTAAGATTCTCAACCGCTGGCTCAGAGATAATCAGCTGGCAGATCACAAGCTTGAAGAATAAATTGGAGAACAGCAGCAGTATGCTGAGCTGTTATCAAAAGCCATGGACCCCGAATAAATGTTTCACAGGATAATGTCAGAGGCAGAGTATCCTGTCACGTTTAAGAACATGTCCCAGTGGGTTTCTCTGTACTGTAAGTGCTAGATTTTAAATGCTTGTAGTTTTTTAAAACACTACAGTATAAAAATTAGTGAGTAGATTTTTTACTCATCCTATGATATTATGTTTGCCTTTTATTGAACATGTCCAGGGAAAATAGGACTAGCTTGTCTTGCCTATTTGCATAGGAGATGTTCTATGCTTGTGCTAGTTGTAGGCTCATATCTGTGGCGATAAATTAATACCTGAAATCTTTGTTCTTCAGCTAAATTGCTTTTTAGCCCTTTTTTTGGCTTCACGCTTTATGTGCTACTTTAATAAGAGACATCTACCTGTACACATATTTATTGTAGTCTTAATTTATCTCAGCATTCTATTAAAATACACATAATTTTTGCCCCACAGCCAACAAGAAACCAGATTAAATTTTCTAAAATATTATTTGCTTTGGAGAGTTACTGCTCTGTGTGTGTATCTGTATGCATTGAGCAATATTTACTGCTGTGGTATGGCCTGTGTATGGATCCTGGGAAAAGCTTGTCGTTCCAGAAATCATCTGTATATTTGCAACGTATTTATTTCCTATTTGAGCACTATCCATGAGGAGGGAAAGATTATTATTAATTTATTCTTTTTTATAATTTTTTTTTTTCTCACAATAGTCACAAGAAAAAGCTAAATTTTAGCGTTTGTGGTTTTGCTATTTAAGTAATTTGTATGTTGGTGACTAAATCACCCACATTTGTTCTTTGTTTTTTTTTTCTCTCTGAGTACACTTATCGGCATGGTCCAAGTGGGGTCAAAAAAAGGATTCTCGTTGTCTCTATTCCTAAATTGAGGGAATACTTGCTGAACCAACCCAAACTGCTTACCACCACCTAGAGCAGAGCTTGGTCTCCTTGTACCACTGCTGCCTCTGCACCATGGCTGTGGGAGGCCATCAGGGAGGAGGAGGTGGTGTGAAGAAGGAGGTGTTCCTCACACCTGATCTTGTCTGTCAAAAACTCAGAACAGCTGGTCCCCAAGGAAGCAGGGCAAAGAAAGCCTGCCCTGAACAGGTTCTGCTATTTCTGAAGGGAAGAGCAAAAATCATCCCAAATCTAGGGAGAAGAGAAAACGAAGGGGCATCATGGCAGAAAACCAAGATATTGTATTATCACAGAATCATAGAATTGTTGGAGTTGGAAATGACCTTAAAGATCATCCAGTTCCAACCCCCCTGCCCTGGGCAGGGACACCTCCCACTAGAGCAGGTTGGTCAAAGCCCTGTCTAGCCTGGCCTTGAACCTCTCCAGGGATGGGGCATCCACAGCTTCTCTGGGCAACCTGGGCCAGCGTCTCACAGTAAAGAATTTCTTCCTGATAGCTAACCTAAATCTAGCTAACCTTGCTCCCCTCCCTGACCAAGAGTCCCTCCCCATCTGTCCTGTAGCACCATTAGGTACTGGAATGGGCTTTAAGAACTCCCCAGAGCCTTCTCCAGGCTGAACCACCCCAACTCTCTCAGCCTGTCCTCACAGGAGAGGTGCTCCAACCCTCTGAGCATCTTTGCGGCCCTCCTCTGGTCTTGCTCCAACAACTCCACGTCCTTGCTGTGCTGGGGGCTCCAGAGCTGGGTCTTACCAGAGTGGAGTGGAGGGGCAGAATCACCTCCATGAAAGGTAGGAGCAGAGGGACAGGCGGGGTTGCAGAGGGAAGAGGAGGGATGACTCCTTGGACCCCCAAGCTCTGCAGGGCTGCACCCACACAGCAGAGCCCAGCCGTGGGCAGGGGAGACTGCTCTCTCCTGACATGTCTTTTGGAAGGGTGCTTTGCTGAAAGCCCAGTTGCTATTTTGGAGTTCTGTTACATACAATAGTAAATACATTTAAAGCGGCTTCAAGAGAGCTGGAAAGTTGAGAAAAAAATCTTGTAAGCATTTTCCAATCCGATTTTTATTTGTCACTGCTTTTGTTCCGCACAAACATTCTTGTGGTTATAATCTCTTTCTTGGTAGTGTTTCCCAATGATCTTATTCACAGTAGTCCATTATAATAAGAAAATGGGCAGTCTTGGACAGATGACTATGTGCTGGTTTTAGTGACAATAACAATGAATGAATAATTCTTCTATTTCTCTAGCTCCCTAGATTTTAAATATTTTTAATTATATGTGTGTTTCTTCTGGGTAGATTGTGGTCTGTTTCTTTTTTTTTTTTTTTTTTTTTTTTAGTATAGCACAAAACACTTTGATAGCAGATTCAGACACATTCTAACTTAATACTAAAATGGTAATAATAATAAGCCACAGAGAACGGAGTTAAATCCCCAAAGTCAGCATGATCAGAAAGGAGGGTGAAATGTCAGACCTGGCGTAACCCACTTCATTATGCCTCATTTTCACAGTGCTCACACAACAGTGGATGATCCTAAACATCATAATTGAATAATTATGACTCAGAATGTTTTGCCTTAGGGCATAGCTTCCGCTTTTCCTGATGTGGCAAATAATGTTCCATGTCATTTTGCATTAAGAAACACAGTAGCCAAGCTCTGTATTATGCACTGGTAGTTTGAGACTAACAGCACACAATTGTCTGCAGCATCAAATTAAAACATAACCCTCCTAAACCACCTCTGTGGAAAGCAGCCAGGTATTTAAGGAGACTTTCAGATATCCTAAGTCTGGTTGATGTCTGCAACCCTTTGCATCAAAGCCTTGTATATTTTTAGCAGAAATAGTAATATGCCCACAAGTAATGTCCAGTTGATTAAGGTGTTTGTGCCAGCTTGGTGTGCAATTACAGCTAAAAATTGGACCTTTTATTAGAAATTATATGGAAGTGTTTAAAAACATTCTGTATTGAGCCACATGTATATACAGTACCATTGCAGATGGCATTTCTTATAAACAAATGTACTTCAGGAAATGCAGCTGACACCACGGAATGCATGGCACAGCGTAAAGTTTTGGATAGAGGTTTACTCTTTGAAAAGTAAATGTTTTTATATGTCCAGGGGAAGTGACGTTAGATGTCCTTTTCACATATTGTAAATTGTAGGTCCAGCCTCTATTTTTGCTTCATCACAAAAGTAAATGACGTGCTTGGGGAGTGCTAGATCTCATCACATCACAGCTTGATTCTTCTGCACTGCTGGTGAGTTTGCCAGTGGCAGCTGAGGTGACATTAAATGAGTTTGCTTCTAGAGGAGGAGTGCCCCAGGAGACGAAAATATGAGCGCTGTTTTGTACAGCTGAGTCACAGCTGCCAATTTGTATGAAAAAGGGCCAAAACGTTGTCTGGAAACACAAGATTAGCAAAAAAATCTCAGAGTAAATTCAGTAGACTGGGTTTCACCTCTCATCTTGCCTGTGTCTTATTCCACACAGTTCAGTTTTTTGTTTATTTTATGCATAACAGTTAATGTTATTCTATGATATACATCAGAAACATTTCCGAATGAATTCAAAATGTGGATAGGGTGAGTAAAATCCTGGAAATGGTGGAAGTGTTCTCTACACCAAATATTTCTCATTATTTGTTACTAAGGCTAAAAGCATATTTTTCTTTTAAAAAATATTACTTTGTCTAAATGTCAGCTTTGTGTGAGAAAAGAGGGAGTTCAGGGAAAAATTTCTAATGAGTGAATGAAACATTGAATTATTTTGTTTCAGGTCAGGTGAACATTGATCTCTGAAATGTTCAGAAGGCTGCCATACCTTCTGAAAGCTGTAATTCTGGGTAGTGTGAAGTGCTGTTCTCCATCATCTGTGTCCAGCTCCAAACCTGGGCTACATCCAGGTGTAATCTCTTCCTGCAGTGCAGATGCCACGGCTTTGTACTGTGTAGAGCAATCGATTCCCTCCATCTCAAAGAGGGCATTTCTATCTATCACACATTAGCTGCCTGGAGAGCTTGACATTACCACCCACTGTCATGTATCACATGAGAACATGTTATATGGTTTAGCTCTAGCCTTCCCCCATCTTTGCTCTCTGTTGTGTGTTGCTGAGTGACTTGACACTTCTCTTTTCAGAAGAAAGTGGCTTACAGGTATCTTGGCTTGTGTAGCACACTGTAGCCAATGTGATTCTTCAGTTGACTTTCTGGCTGTATTGCAAAGTCCTTTTCACTCAGCAGTGAAAGCCTAATATGCATTGGAATTAAATAGAATACATGAAATTTGGGACATCTCTATGCATGTAAATTGTTTGCATTCTTTCTGTGTAAGGCTTGCTTTACTAATAAAAAGTCATGTTAAATATGTTAGACCTAATTCGGTGTTTGAAACAACCAGTTTTACACTGTGGGAAAAAATGAGGCCATTCTTCCCTACTTGTAGTTGCAGTAAATGATAGTATAATTATTACATGTGCTATTGTGGCTACTTAAAAAAAGTATCTATATTAAGTTCTTCCATATTGCAAATATTCAATGTATGTCTTATGTTAAGATCAATATGAAGAATTTTTTCATTTTCAAATTAGACCCAATAAAAAGTATTAAGTTGCACAATATAGTGGGTGCAATAGGGAAGTGGGTGAAAATATAAAAACAAAATTTTTATTCCATGCAATTTAACTGTGTTTTATTTACTTCTAAATACGTTCCTTTATGCAAATCCCTCTAACTAGTTAAATATTTTGTTATGTTAATACTCAAGGTGAATCAAACTGTAAAATAATATCTACAGCTCTTCATGTTGCTTGTACGTATGAGCAAAAATACCTACAGAAACAGAACTTAAAATTTATCAGAAAAACATATCAGAATTTATGGTTAACTGAAAACTAGAAAAATGGGTATTTTTCTTTTATAAGATGAAAAATGCCATCATATTTTTTCATCAGATTAATGACATAGGAAGAAAACATCTGAGAAAATAAATGTGACATTTTTGCCACTTGTGCTGAGCGTCTTCCTTGATTCTGCTTTTCATCATTAACTTTATTTCTGGTGTACGTGATTCTGTTTTAGCTTATATTGGGCCTTGTCAGTCTGATTGACATCAACTCTTACTATCAGTGTAGTTCACATTGTATGTTTTGCGTTTTGTTTTCTGAAAATTGGGCAGGACATGATTGGAGAAGGACCTGATCTCTGCTGTATGCATAATGTGGTTAGAATGCAGGGACTTAAAAAAAATAATAATTGAAATACTCGGCTGCAGTAAGCTTTGACTCGTTGAATGTAAATGAAGAAAAGAGGACTAAGTAGCTGGAGTGTTTAGTGTATATGAATCTGTGCTCCTGCATCTGTAAATTCCAATGTTGTTTTTCCTCTGGACTAATTCAGAATCAAATACCATTCATTTCTGAGTTAAGCACTAAATTGTACAACCTGTACTTTTGCAATCAAAGAATCCGGAGTTTTTAAAATGAAACCTGTTTTTTAAATCCCTGCTGGAGCATACATAAACTGATTGTCAGAAATATTGGGTGTTCAACAGGTCAACGGGACCTATTTTATTTTCAAAATAAGAAGAGAGACTACAGATGAGAATTCATTTTAAGTTAAACAGCTTAGAAATTTTTGGCCTTTCTCAGAAAAACCATGAGGACTCTAGTACTGCCTTATATAATAAAAAAAAGGATATATTCTCAATTGTTTTAATTGGTGTAGTCACTATGTATCAAAGTGTTGATACAGTAAATGAAAGATTATGTTTATGGGATGTGATTGGTTCCACTTTCAAAGAAAATAATTTAGTTACCATGATTTTAAGGTATTTATTTTTATTTATTATTGTTTGTTTATGTTCATTGGAGCACTTTTTATGGCACTTGCATTTAAAAAGTCCTGTTAGGAAATTGTTGACATCTTTTGCCTTTAAAGCTGCAGAGAATTAGGTCAAAGTTTCCCTCCATCAAAGATTGAGAAATTCAAAAATGACTTTTGCCTGTAGGATAGGAATGAATGCACGGTAGTTTAAAGGCCAGTGAAATATAACTGCAAGCAAATCTTTACTGTTGAAATCATAAGATTCATTTATCAGAACTGGAATGGAAAAGAATCAAAATGCTGATAATTTATAAAGCAGGGCAAATATTCAGTTTTCAAAAATTATTCATTTTTCTTTCCTAATAATACTGTAGTTTTACAATCAATGATTTGTATGTACAAGAGTATCCCTGTATGAGAATAAGTTTGTTAATATTTTATTTGTCCAGCTTTTTTGTTACAGCATACCCAAAACAGTAAATGTTAAAAAGCCATTTTGGAGTACTTATATAGGATAGAATTTTTGTAGTTGATTCATGGATACTGGCAACTGTAACTTGATTATGAATACATATAATGTCAAAACTCCAAAATATTATAACTTATCCTACTTCATTTGAGTATTCATAACATGTTAAAGAAATAACCTGCGGGGACAATATAATTCTTTGCATTTTGAATCATGTATAGGTTTGAAAAAAATAATCAATCGCCAAATATAACCAAATAATTTGCTAGAACCTCTTTGGAGCTACACCTGATACTAGTATTTCTCTCTCATATCCTGACAACACCAAGCTGCCTGGTGATCAGATACATTTCTTGTATCTGATTCCAAAGTTGGCTTTCCAAATTAGTACTCCACATTGCACCCTTCCTCTAATTATGGCACAAGAAATAATTGTATTGAACAACCAAAGTGAGGTTTCCTAGTCGTTGAGAAGCTGCAAACAAATCCCTAATATTACATGATTCAATCTAACCAGGTAAGGAAAAAGATCTTATCTCCTGATGGCATTAACTGAGGCCATAGGCACCAATTAGCAATGTGCTCAATTCCCAGTGCCAAATCTGAATAGTTTTTCTTGAGCACTGTCCAAAATATTGAACATGGATGGAGAAAGAGTTCTCCACCAAAGCAGGGAAGCTGCAGTAGAGGCATTATCCAGAAGTTTTTCCTGTATTACCTTTAGTGACTTCTGTACTCCACCTCTATTATGGGTGGCAGGAAACGATCAGTGAGTCCTTTCAGATCATCACGCCCAATTCACTGCCCTTGCACTTTATATATTTGTGGTCATTTGGTTCACCTTTAGGGAGAGGAGTATGATCTTTCCTTCACAGAGAGGAATTGCCTCCTCCACAGTGCACCTACCTGCTATCATTTGCCATATTGAAACCAAGCTAGATCTAATATCGGGAGTGATCCTTACCCAGATACAAAGATAGAAGGCTTGTTGATCCCTGTTTAGGTGGAGGAATGTTTTTTTTCTGAGAAAGGCAAAAGAGGAATGCAAACATACCTCTGCAGAGGCAAATATCATCCTTAATGCATGTGTGTTTTTAGAATACACCTATTTAAATAACAATAGTTCATATAATCAATAAGTTTATTTTTCTATGTTAATAATCAAGCACCCACCACAGAAAGAAAATAAAAACTGATGTTGAAGGGTTTGAGCATTATATGCTAGAATATTTCCCTCAACTCCAAATAAGTAGAGAAAACTAATTAGCCAAATCATAGTTGTCATGCTCTTTTTAAAAAGCCCCTGTGGGCAAGTCCTTGCTTTGTGTGCATTGTGATAAATATAGGTCTGTTGAGGAAAATCATTGAGATGTGTGGCACCTTTGACTCATAGATCATATCTTTGTTTTCTTTTGTCTTCCAATTAAGGATGTTGTTGTTTTTTTCTTGGTAAATAAATTTCAATTAATGAAATTCCAGCTGTCTCATACATTATGGTGGTGTAAATTTGAAAGCATTTAGCAGATGCCCATATAAAAATCCATTAACACATAGCAGGTTCCCTGACATTTTAAACCAATATGTCTCCAGCTGGAACAAATAACAGAAAACAAGTCCACATTCTTGAAAAATTTATGTCACTCTCTAATGCAGGTAAAAGATTTCTATGCAGAAAGGAGCATATTGTGGAAGAATATAAAAATGTCATATTTTCAATTTTGAAAGAGGAAAGTCATGAATACATTTTGCTGTATTCATTTGCTCTTTATACAAACTGTATAAGACTGCATATATAAAAAAGGAGCCAATTAAAATTCCAGGTAAAAGATGATACTATCTCTAAGTTTTTACTGAGTATTTATCACTCCTGTAATCATGTAAGAATCTCTAAAATGCTTAGGGACATGTAAATTGTCAGGATTTCTGACTGCTAATTTTTAATCTCATACAGTTTTTAAAACAACTTTAAGACTGCCATAAAAAGCCTTTTAGTAGCTCACTAAAAATCCTACCAGCAAAGTCAAGCTTGGGGAGGAAGTAAAGGAATGGGAAAGTTGACCTTGGTTTGCCTAAAGCTTGCAATATTTAATTTGGAAATGGGCCATATTAGAAGAAAGCAGGTAAAAGAGATCTGCGCATAATACCAATATGCATAGAAACTGTGATGGAAGAGCATGGAAGTATACTTTTGGAAGCTTGCTCATTCTGGTGAAGTAAATTGTTGCAATACATCCATTTTAAAATGCCTGCTTTCATGTGCCTGTATTAAAAACTGTTTTCTTTAGGAGAAGAGGGAAACTGGATGCTACAAGTAAAACAGCCTGTTTGTACCCTTGGTTTCTTTCTTAGTATTTCTTTTCGAAGAAACAGTAAATCTGCCTATTCATCCCTCTTTTGCAAATTCACCACTAGGCAGAGGGGCAGCACAAGGCTCATTTTCCATTTGAATCCACCAAAGCCTCTAGACTGCAATTTAAATGATGCACATTCCTTGTGATCACATCCATAGCAAAGGGATGAATTCTTAATATAAAATATTTTGTACAGTGATAATCTGTCTAAGATTCTTCAGTGCATTTCTGTGTTTCACTGTGATTTCACTTACTGCGCTGTCAGTATCTTCAAATAACCACAGCAAATTCATATTTAAAGTCTGCCAGTTGGAAGGAAAATTCTAACAATTTGCTGATAGTGATTTTCCCTTAAAATAGCTAAACTCTGTCCTAACCACACACAGATACAATGGCATTCCAGTAGTGTACTCATCTGTTTTAAGGCTTTAACTGCAAAGGTAAATCAGTGTGTAAGGTAGATGTATACAGGACAGTGTCTGTAGAATGGCAGCAACTGCGGGACTGCTAAGAAGATGTTTAGCATATTGCTCCCTTAAATGAGGATGAGTGCTGTCAGATCAAACCAAATGAAAGAAACCAAACGTGGCTGGAGATTAGACCCTGCTGAAGCAGCTGCCCACAAAAAACTACAGTTCTTGTGAAGCAAAAGTGCTGTACTTCCCTTTGACTGTGTCATTGCCACAATCCTGTACTTGGCTGTCCTCTCTGTTGTAAATTAGAATAGATGAAAGCTGTCGAGCCAAGCCAGTGATGGAGGCTAATTTGATGTGATATAATTGATGAACTCTAAATCGTCCCACTTCTCTTTCTTGAAACAGTCTGACTGGAGCTCAAAATGCCAGGGTACTTTGATTTACACTCTGTCACTTTTATATTAGAAGTCTTAGTGCGGCAGCAGCAAGGGATTGACTTCTTCACATTATTTTTTTATAATCTGTAGAGTATGTACACACACAGACTGGTGCAACTCCTAGTAGGAACACTACTGGGGAAGCTGAGTTTCCTGGTTTCTAGCTGGATTTTGTGCAAAATTATTATCAAGATAAAGAGAATAACAACCTTACTTCTGCTGCTACAGATATCGCCAAAAAGGTCTCTTGGAATTAGTCTTGTCCTTCTTATTTCAGAACTGTATGTTAGACTGTAGGATTAGGGAATTTCATGCTTGGAAGCCCTTTATTTCTGAAATTCTGATGTAGTTTAAATATTTTATGAGATTAGGTTCTAGTCCTGTCTGTAGCTGTAGCTTACAAGGTAGCAGTTAAAATAATTCTCCATTAAAATATTACAAGCTTCAGACTTTCTTATCTCAGCTGCTTCTTGCTATTCATGCTTTTCTGTTCAAGATATTTGAGCTCAGAACAAACTGCCTTGGTTTCTTTCAAAGGTAAGGGACAGTCGCCTTGCTTTCTTAGGGCTATAGCAGGAGTGGAAGGCCTCACAAGCCTTACTGTTCATTATTCTTGAGCAACCACCATTAAAAGGTGTAACTTCTCACATCTGCTAAATCAGTTGTTTCAAATGAAAAGAGAACATGAAGAAAGGAGAGCTGCTTTCATTCACATTATTACTCTGATCAGGTAGCAGAACTGCATCTGTTTCAAAGCCGTTCACTCCCCGGCACAAAATGAGTTGGCTGTGGCCACTTGCCATTTCCACTAGCTGTGTGTGCCAAATTCTTGCTGACCTGAATGTACTAGGTATGGTGAGCAAATATGTGCAGTTTGGAATATTTCTTTGGACAAGCATCCAGATTTCAGGTTGGCATCCTAGTTTTATGTTCATTAGCTAAACCCCTTCTCACTGAAAATGCCAGGTGGGCAGGACTAGTTTAAAGGATTTGCTGTACGTTCTGAGTGACCAGACTTGCACCTCTCTATAAAGTAATAGTTTGTACATGCCATCTTCCTGACTTTGTACTAGGAAAGAGTCTGTTTTAAAAAGTACTTTAATTAAGTCCTCCTTAAAAGTTGATTACTTCCTGCAGTGAAAAAAAGTTACAATATCAAGCAGCAATGTAGAAAGATGGGGTAGGGAATACTTGCTAAACATTTTCATATTGGATACCCCGATTAAATGTATTTGAGAATATTTAGAGAATTGGCTAAACATGCACGTAATCCCAGAGCATGTAAGGGTTATCTCTGAGACTTCAGCTAGGACAAATGAGGTTCAAGATAGGGATGATTGTAATTCTTATCTTAGGAAAGAAGGGGAAAAAAGGGGCTGGGCAATTAGCCCAGCCGGTTTATCATTAATTTTAAAGAAATTACTGGAATAAACAATTTTTTAAGTAATCTGTAAGAATTTAGAAGAAAGCAAATCTTTGCTTTCTGAGCGAGTGGCATTCAATGTTGTTTCTTAAAGTACAAATCATGTCAAGCCAAAACGATTTCTTGATACAACAGACTAGCAGACCTTTTAGATGAAAAGGGAGTGAATGCAAAACTATTCTTGGAATAGCTCTAGTTAAAAGTCATTCATTGTGAAAAGGGAAAGTTATATCAGATGAGTTTCTGCTAGGATCTGATTCTGATGTTGATTTGAGGGTTGGGACATCATTATTGTGTGTTTAACTGTCCTTGAAGTAAGAAAGACTGCAAACATACTATAGGACAGAATTATAGTCTGTACAAAAGAAGATGGGAGAATCTGAAATAATTGGTTGGAATTTGCAATTCCACAATTCTGTGAGTGATAAATACATGATTCTGCACTGAGAAAGAACTAACTACGTGCAAAAAAAAAGAGGTAGGGGGAAATGGGCAATTAGCTTCATAAGAATATTTAAAAAATTAAGTGGAATTATCATCAATCAGAAATGAATATGTCACCATACTTGTGTAGCAAAATAATAATATCAATAGCGACATAAGGTTTGAGGCTCCAATTTTTGACAAGAGTATCCAGCACTATGAGAGTACTGAGAGGAGCACTGAAAATGGGAGCAGGAGTGGTGAGATAATAGTCACAAACCTGCGTTAGTTTAAAGTCGAGAAGGTTGAAGGGAAACATCAAATTTATAAAGAACTTCTTTAAAGGAGAAGAGGTTTTTTTGGCTTTTTTTTTCTTCTCAGTTTTAGGCAGGGAATGCTCTCCACTGTAGACAGGACAAGAAGCAATTGGCTTAAATGTCAGCATGGAGATTTAATTTAGATTTGAGAAAAGACTTTTCTAGCATGGGGATCATCAGGCACTAAGGAATTCTGGAGTGACTGTGGAACCTCCATCACTGGGGCCTTTTTAAGAAACTTATCCATCTGCTAGAAGGGTTGTAATCACACTGCGACCCACCTTTGTGTAGGACCAATGTGGCTGACAGAGGTGGGCAAAGTGATCTCATGAGGTACCACTTATTCCCAGTTTCTTTTATTAGACCGCATTTACCATCTTTAATGAATTGACGTAGGAACAGCCTAAAACTTTATTTCAGAGCTGGGAATTATCAACTTGACATCTGCTGTCTAAGGTAGGTAACTAAAGGAGTTTTTAACAGTTGTGATAAAAATGGATAATATCCATGATGCCTCATCTAAAAAACCAGTAGCTTAATAATGGGGATGGGATGCACCGAAAGATTTTGTTAATGTAAGGTAGTTTCATGCTGTGTCTCTTCCACTTACAAAGATGGCACTTAGGTTTAAAGCACTACACTCTCAGTGTTAGTAATACTTTAGAAGGTATTTTGAAAAGCGTTATTTGTCTGACACCATTGTAAATGAAAGAGTTCCAAAGAATAGCATAATATGATACTTGAATCTCTCTTTCATATTCTGAAATAATTAATTTTAACATGTATTATAATATATTCATTTATAAATAAATGTCCTTGTGCAAATACAGTAGAATGTCTTATGTGGAAATGTTTTAACATAATAATTAGTGAATTTGGTTCTCTTTTTCTCTGTACACAGAATTAGTTTGCAGAATAAGTATTTTTAGAAATTTTCTGTGAATTGGAAATGGTTCTGCTAGGTAACAGCAAAATAACCAACAGATTGCTGAAAGGAATTTTTAAACCCCACTTGATTAGGAAACAATTCTGGGGTTAGCAAGTTCTACAGAAAGACCTAAGTATCTCTAGATAAACCTTTAAAAGGTTTATGGTGACAGTTGTGTCAACATGCAACATGGGTTCATAGTGATCTGAGTGAAGGAGATAATAGGATTAGGTTTTGTTTGGCACTTCTTAGATTTGAAAGTGGTGAATTTAATTTTGATTCTTAGCACCCAACAAATCTTTCTACACTAAATTATTCTCTAGGGAAAAATGCGGAAGAATTGATCACAACTTTATTATAACATGAGGCTCCATAAATTACTGTCAAATACGCATAAACCAGGGTGCCATTTCCATTGTAATAAGTAGCTTTTCTTACTCAGAGTGTTTTTGAGATGAGAGTTCTATTCCAGAATCAAAAAGGTTCAAAACCTGAAGTCACAGTAGATTCACATTTTGCTCTTTGCTTGCTAATGTGCAATACATTAAATGTCTGTTCCTTGGATCTAGCAACAAAATGACCTTTTCAGGGCTCATCTTTTTTTCTCATTTTTGATTTGTTCAAGGGAAATTACAGATGACTGGTATTTGGTTTCCAAAAGGGATACATAAAAACTTGACCTTTTGGAACTGTTATTTTTTGGGATGTGTACACTGTATTTTAAGTATGTCTTAGCTGTTGTTTGCTGGACTATGTCTAGTTTAAATAACCCTTTATTTTATTCAGTATAAAGCTAGGACAAGAAGTATAACTCCTTATATTTTCCCATGACAGACCTTTGCAGACACCTAGAAAGAGAGCCCTTTTTTCTTCAGGCAATTTTAAAAGAAAGTGGCATGGAATAGGTCCTGATATCTTAGGAATTTTACGTAGAGTCTGTTTTGCAGTGCAAATAGCATGTTATACTGTGTCCATCACTGTAATATCTCATTGCCTACCTGAATGCACTCTTGCATCAGGGCACTTTCCACTCAACAGTGTGGGAAATAAGGCACAAGGAAAGCAAGCGACCAGGGAAGTTCATGATGAAGAGAAGGAATGAATCCAGATTGTCAGACTACTGTCCTCAGCGTGATTCTGAGATCCTGGTTCCCTTCAGAGAAGGGAATCTTTGTCTTGTGCAAATTAAAGCAAGTAATCAGTGCTTCATTGAAATATCACTACGTATAATTCAGTTTGAGAATTTAAGATTTTTGAGGAGAATGAAATTGTAACTAAAATGCTTGTGGTCCACTCAGATCTGTGTAGTCATTTAAACCCATTTAAGTTACATGTATTGATCAGAGACGGCAAGAAGGAAGAAACCTCAGGAACATGCTATTTTTTTATTGACTGAATTGCACTTCTTATAGAGATTCTCTGTTATTTTAGGGCTGTAAGTTTACATATATTTTTAATTTTCTTAACCCTTGGAGTTTGTCAAATGCACTGTGATCAGAAATAAGTCAATGCAACTCTCTGTGAGGTTCTGACATTTTACCTCACTGCAAACACTTTACCTATAAAACTCAGATTTCATACACGGCTTTTTGTTGTAGCCTTTGGTGTTATTCACATCAGCAGTTGCAGCACAGAAACAGGAGAGGAGGAGTCCACTTTGTAACTGCAGACAAATCAGAGCTGGATGATGAATAAGCAGAATAGGAATTTCAGATTAGACATTTGGAAAATCATTGTCACTGGAAAGGTAGGGCAGCCCTGGACTGGAGAGCAGTTGCCAGAGAGGTTGCAGAATTACTACTTGCAGTTTTGAGTACTCATCTTGACAAAGTCATGTATGTCCTGATACTATGTTGGTAGTGATCTGATCTAGGAAAAACAACAACAACAACAAAAGAAAATCTAAGATGTAAAGGAAGAAAAGCTACAAAATCTAGGCAGTTGATGCTGCTGTTCAAATAATAGATTTTCAACTGCCATATCCTTCCTTATTTCTGAAATAAGGTACCGAGAACTGCCTGGCTCTAAACAGCCAAATGGAAAACATTTTTGGTCTGGCAGTCAGAGTCTTCTCAACGTTTTTACAAGTGTTTGCCACCTGCTTATCCCTACCCTAGCTGTCAAACTGCCCCGTGAACTTGGGCATGCAAACTTGCCTGTTCATATTTTATGGCACACTCTAACATGTACCTTACTTGCCAGTGGGCTAAACTGGCCCATAAAAGCGCCAAACAGTAACTGAAACATCTTCGAAAGGATTTTTCTGTTCATCCTATTATGGCACTAAAATGGTTTCATTCTTTTCATCTATCCCAATCTAACAGTCCCTTAAGAATGTCCATTACTGTGTAACAAAGAGAAAGGACAGCTGTTCTAGTTCCTAACATCTCATGAAATTTATTAGGTTTTTTTTCAATTAGAGCTTTTCTAGGACAGTTACACTGTAAGGTGACGAGAAGAGCATAGAAAAGGCAGTGCTAGTCAGAAGAACAGTATCCTATTCTAGATGAAAGTCTTAAAAAAAAGGAAAGAAAAGAGTCTTCTAAATAGGAAAAAGAAACAAAATGGTAACACTTCCTAAAATACAAAAGATTTGAAATGTCAGCTTGGGATTGCAGAAATGCTGTATTCTGTTAGTGTTAAATCATTGTAATATGTAGTTTGCATTGAGTGCTTTATTGTACATGAATACAATAGGGGTGTTAAAATATTTTGAAAGTAAGTCTAGATGTTATCAACCAAAAAAAAAAAAAAAGGAAACATATCTACTTTAATAAGAACTTTGCAACAAATACATTTTCTTGTAGAAGATTATACAAGATGCTATGAACATTTTAATTTACTCCAAACTTCATTGATCAGAGGAGAAGTATTCCCCATGAGATTTTTTTTGATCAATGGTAAAATTGAATTGTATACCTTGGCAAATACTTTCCTGTGATATACTTCTAGATGGGGAAGCAAATCCTATTTCAAAGGTATTTATTTGACTAGCATGCCAAAACTCAAAATTAACATAATCTATGGGTGAAGATGTCTACATGTCTCTGGAAAATCAGGTGAAATGTATATTTCTATGATAAGGGAATAATTATGCCAAAATTGTTGGTTTTAAAAGAAATGTTCTCAAATTATGTGGGTTTTGAGTGAGAAACTGAACTAATTTATAGCATTCTAACATCTTACTGTTCTTCACTTATGACAAATATAATTCTGTACTTTGCAAGAAAAACTATTTAATAGGATATAAATTAATACCTTGAAATTGCTGCAAAATAATAGAGATGCCTAAAAAATTAATCTTGTCAAAAGTCTTGTGCTTAATGAGATTTAAAATTATGGTAGACCTTGAAATCAGTTAGCTGCTGAGTCAGATAAATTCTGGTTGAATTTCTCAGTCCTATGCTGAGAAAGTAATGTTTTGAATTTCCCATAGTTTTAAGTGAATATTTAGGCATGTGCCTAGTTTTGAGTATTATAAATTAAATGTTTAATATTCAAATATTATATGTTAATAATGTCTGTCTACTCTTTATCTCCAAGTACATATCCCTAATAACTGAAGAACTATGTGTTTATTTTTTCTTTGTATGATGTTTAAATGCAGTAAATTTTTTTGGATATGAGTATGTAAGTAACACCAGCGTAGTTCTGCTTTCCACTATCCCATGTTTTTTCTGCCTCAGCTATGGTATAGCCTGTGGATATTTTTAAAACTCTTTGACTGCTGAGAAGATGGCAAGGAAGAGGTTTTTTTCACTCTTCTCCTAATGTTTGGAGAGTTTCCCTGTTTCTTGGCTTGTAGCTGAAGGATGGGAATTTCCCCATACCTGTGTGGGCTAGGTGAAAACTGGAAAACTGGGCTGTGTGACTGGAGCACAGGGTGACACACCTGAAGGCCACCTGCCATATGATGATCTGACTTGCACGCCTTTCTAGAGCTGGAGCTTTCCTTTTGTCCCAGTCTTGATACGTGAACAGTGTCAGATATGGGAGTTAGTGACTATTTTCCAGCTACAAAACTGATTGTAAACATCATAGTATCTTCCTGTATTTCTCTTCATTGCATCTTATTTTTCCTGTTCTGTGCCTTTTTGTGAGCTTTAAAATACTGAGCAGATAGAAGCAATGTTTTGAATAGAGCACTTTGATGTGTGAGTGCTCAGCTGCCAAACTCAGTAGCGCTTCATGGGCAGCTGAACATTTTAAAGTTTTCATTCTTGTTTACAGAGCTAATTAAGCATCTTTGTAGTACTCTTCTCAAATGATAGAGCATCAAAATTATGGTGACTTCCTTGTGAATGAAAAGGTTTCACTGAATGTGTGACCAGGAGCAGAGGTGAAGAAAACCACTAGCCTTAAAAAAAACGAGCCATTCAAATACACGTTCCTTTGTAGTCTGTATTAAGTAAATATTTGAAATAATTTTTGCACATTTGGACTATAGGTTATTCTGCTCATTTAACTACTTTCCCCAGGCAATTCTATTTGTTTAAAACAATGTTTGGTTTCTCATTAAAAAGTAAGCATTTGCCAATAGCTCTGTAGTCTTACAATACTGTAATGAGTTCCATATGGCAGGACTGCTCTAATAACATTGTTTTCTTTAATTTTTGTTATTTTAGAAAGAAAAGGAACTAGATATAGTAATTTCAGCATGTAGTGACTCAGTATTTTATGCTTTAAATTGTGTGGTCTTTGTCAAGTTGTAGGTAAGACTGGGGGATTATAATAGTTCTTTCTGGCTATAAAATCTATGAATATATTGTACTGATGCAATCACTGCTTCTGTAAATCAGAATAGGCAGACGACCAGTTTAATTTTTAAATGAGGGGTTGAAAACCTAATTTTTAACCATCTAGGTATTCAAAATAAGCCTTTATTTATTCTAAAAATAAAACTTGCAGTTTCACCCAAAGACATATCGATTGTGCTCTTGGTATAATATACCGGGAGCCCATTTGCACAGATGCTCACTGACAAATACACTGCATGTTTATAAAAAAAAAACCAGGCCTTAGGAATGTACTGGGTATGCATTTGGAGGCTACTGAACTGTTCTGATGTTAAAGTTATGAGTGCTTCTTCAGATTATTTCTATAGAGTATCTTAAAATGCAAGCCAAGAAAAAATGCATGAGAAATATTACAAAACGAGCTTGTTGTTTTGTAACAGCCCTTAAACCACGAGTGTTTAGTCGTAAGCTGCCTGCAAATATTTACTTGCCAACCTTTTATTATTTCAAAGGCTCTTATGAACAGTACTTCACAGTGCTAGTATCATTTACATTCGAATATTGGTTTCTAATGTTTTAAGCTTTCCACAGACATAATAGGGAGAAAAATGCTAAGAAAATGAAACTTAGATCTTTTCTAATAAAACATTTTTGCAAGAATTTTGTCTCTTCAAGATGCTGCAACATCCTGTTCAGTTGAAGGAGTGCATGACTCTAATTGCACGACTCATTCACATTAAATATTTAATAATGCTTTTATTAGTTGCACTGAACCAGTGAAGTAAGATCTGTAATATCTAGTGCTGGTCATCATTTTTATTCATCATAGTTTAATAAGCATTATAATTACAGATTGAGGAAGAAATATGAGTTAGCTTTGTGTTTTTGCTTGGCACTTCTGTGCACATTGGTATGATTGGAAGGGATTATACAAGCTCTGTGAGCATAGCTGATTGTATTCAAATACACTGGTGCAGGCTTCCCAATATTGACACATTATTCTTCATATATGAGTAACTGCAGAAAAGACAGTGCATAACACGATGAGTCCTGACACTATTAACTCCATCTGGCTTAGTAGTGAAGTATGAAAATTTGAAGGCCAAGTGGACTTGTTCTTGGCAGGTATTCTAATGCATGCATTATCAGTGGAATTATACTTCAACTATTTTTACCAACCATTTCCCATATTTGATTGCAACTTTCACAAATAGAAAAGTTATTTAGTCAGTTAGGGAAGCTTTCATTTGGAAATTTCATCAGAGTTCAAGCTGAAAGATGTTTGTAGACAAGATAAGCCCTCTGGGCTCAGTTCTCGAGTAAATATAGATGATGATAATTTAGTGTAACTTTCTCCCTTTAATATTACCAATAGTACTATTTGCATGCTATTTGCAGTCTTATGTTTTAATGGGAAGTATAGTAGGGCAGACTATTATGTGGTGCATTTTTTTAATGTTTTGTTAAAACATCACTTTTTCCCCATCAGCAACTTATGCGGGAGCGACAGCAGATGGCCAGCCGCCCCTTTGCTTCTGTCGATGTAGCACTGGAAGTAGGAGCTGAGCAAACAGACTTTCTACGAGGGCCATTAGAGGTAGGAACAGTGGTGCTGACAAGGGACCATTGTGATTTGCATATTTATATTGGTAGTCTCATCTGCATCTGCTTCTGAAACCAAGCAGCATCTGATTACCTGAAGCTGACAAGTCTCAGCTACATATGTTATGCCATTTTCAAGGCGCAGAGTTTTTTAATAGCATGACATGAGCTGTAACAAAAGCCACTGGAGAATCTATTAGCCTGGGCTGGAGTGACAGCCAGCTCACCTGGCAGCCCCATCATGATGGATGTGAGCTGAAGGAACGCAAGATGCAGGCCTTAAGGAGGGAGCAAACCTCGTGCTCGGTCCTTCGAGTACACAGTGCCCCCTAGTTAACATCTATCTTAATTAACAGAGATTACAACAAACAAACAAATAAATAAAGCAGATGAGAGTCTAATTTCAATGTTGTGGTTTATATGTACAGGTTTAAAGAATACAGAGTATACTGCATATTTTCGTTTGTAGATAATGGCTACATTACTGCATTCTTTTATTGTAATTGCAGTACATTGGAAAAGAAAAAATAATATGCAAGGCAATGTGGTATTGGAATAATGTAATAATGCATGAAATGGATTCTGGAAGTTCCACGTGAAAATAGAAGGAGAATTACAATATCTGGATAATAACGAGTATCTAATCTAGGTTGGGCTTTTGGTAGACTGTAATCCTCTATCCCCTTACTTTTATTTACAATATTGTGTTTACAGTTATTACTTTATCTTATTTATGGTGAGACCTGGAAATGAGGTATGATAGCTCTGAAATCTTTCAAGATTATACTTTTCATTGCTGCCAATTCCTCTTAAATTCAAAGCTCCTCTTACTTTTCTCAATAGCCTCTTTCAATGGAAGATTAAATACACTCTATCAAATCTCTAAGGTTCACGGAGAAGTGAGCAATGTGAAAAACAGATTCATAGCAGAAAAAAAAAAAAAGAATCAGCTCTTGAGTACTTACCAAATTCCAGCACTCTGTCCTGCTCCTGTATAGGAAGCAATCACAATTGTTCTTGCTGACATAATTTAAATACTTGGAATAGATAATGCATAAAAATGCCATATCTCTTTGAAGAAGCTCTGTTATTTTCTGACCAAATACAAGAACCCTCACATTCTTCACCAATATCACCATTTTTCTGTCTCCTTTTATCTTGGAACAGAAGACCTCTCCAGCTTCCCAGGCTGAGGACACAATTACACTGTAGTTAACTTTTAAATTTTTTTTAATGTGATTTCATTGTTTCTATGCTAATATCTGGGAACATGTTCTCTGTTGTCTTTTCAGAGGGAGGCAATGAGTGGGAGCTAAAGCATCTAACTGTAGTTCTGTACCATACTGATTACTTAATTAAACTTTAGAAGTAAACATCACAAGTTAATTGCCACATTTTCTTTTCCCATATCTTTTATTTAGCACTAAAAGAGGTAGATACTAAAATATTTTAATTATATTTTACAGTTTTTATTAGCTTTTTCTTCCTAGACTAGCATTTTCTAGCTATTGTTTAGTATTCAGTTTCCATAGTGTTTTTCCTAATTAATACATAGTTATACACAAAATGAAGTCCATTCAAAATTTCCTTAGAATTACAATATACTGATCTATATCAAAACAAAGCATTGTGCTGAGGATTAAATGAATGTGATTTAGGGTATTGATTGTCCTTTGATGTACATTCTGTAAGAAGAAGCTATATTAAGCTTCCATTACAGTTCTATCCTCAGTTTGTGAAAGGACACTAAAAGTTGCAGTTGTCATTCTGTTTTTTATTTGCAGCTCTCTTTTAGACTAAAGGAATTTGGATCACACGTGTATTTCCAGGGTGCAGTGTTTAAACCATAGGACAGCATGAAGTAGCTACAACTTCGTTTTGTTGTGTTAGGTTAGAATCTTTATTTTAATAACTCTGTGCTTTCTGATGCCCATTGTGATCTTCCAAAGTTTGAGAACTTTTGATAATAATGAGCAATAATTCTCTTCAAAATGTTCCACGGGCATTGCAGAGACCTTGCACTGATATACCAGGGGTTCCAATTTTAATGGTGGTGCATTGCATCCCCTCACCTCATCCTTTTATTGATATTCAGCACTTCCAATGACATTGTATTGATCCATGGGTCCTTTGGGCACAATGTACTGTCATTGAACGGTTCCAAACATTACTGCAAGTCTCCCATTCAACTGCATAGTAAGTCTGGTGTTACTGATGTCATCTGGCTTACGTGATGGTGCTTTAGTACAGCTGGTGTTCTATATTAATACTGATGGTCTGATACAAGTCAATATTCATATGACTATCTGCATGGCAATTCTAATATGCCATTTAATTAGCTTTTGTTATATTATTTGCATTTATTTGTAAATACCTGGAGCAACTGTTTCACTGTAGAGTTTTAGTGTGTAATAGTAAGGCACTTTTTGCCCAGTGTCTGGAAAGCATATCTTAAAAAATAAGAGTATGGATGCTGTACTAAAAATGATTGCCTAGTTTAGATACTTAGAATACAACTGATAATATTTGGGTTTATTTTCAGTTCACAGCGATTTGCAACAGGTTAAAATAAAATCCTGAAAACGTTACACAGGAGAGTTGAATCTCTGTTATTTTGGGTTCTCTTTCTGCTTTGGAACCTTTACCGGCCAGTCTATCTTTCATAATGTTTTGCCAACAAAATGACAGTAGCTTGATATTAACTCCTTCAAAAAACTTAAATCTGAATCATATTCTTCCTGTTTCCTGCTGTCTGAGTGGGTTTTCAGGCACTGGCAATAGCCTTTGCTCTTCCCAATTTAAACCATATTATTCATCAATCTTTACCTCTTCAGGCTGCTTTCCTGTGTAACTAAGTCACAACATGACATTAACAAGTCTTATCTTGTCATCCATTCTGTCATGTTGGCCTTACATCAACTATTAAATATTTTATTTTCAGCTTAAACTTAACACACAAATAAAACTTAGGTTTTCTCTTGCCCTTCTTCTCTCTTGGTGTCACATCAACCACTGTCTTGCTAATGATATTGGTAGCATGGTAGTATCCTAATTTTAAATCTAGCAGGCAATGCCTGCTCCTGCTGTGGCATGATATTCATGATACTCATCTTGTGCACAAATATTCTATTTAACCTGTGCCAGCCCTAATCTGCATCTTTGTCTGCTTCTGTTACAATTGCCATTTGCCTACTTAAAAGTGATGAAATCTTCATGAAAGCTCATGGGAGAAGGTGACACCTCTTGATTACATGAAAGTCTTGCTATATAATTTACAAAGTTGCAGGTGATGCTCATGGCTCATGCAAGCTTATAGGGAATGTCTCTAGACATTATCCTGCGCTATCCTGTGGGAAAACCAGACATTCTCCTGGATGGGTACAGATAGTTTCATAGCTAACCCATGTTCCTCTCTTTGTCATGATTAGTGCTGAGGAAGATGTAGTGCCAAATGTAGGATACAGTGTGTGAGCCAGTTCAGCCATGATCAGATGTAACAAGCTGCAGCTTGTTGGTCCCCAGGGACTGCAAAAGCTGTATCTGCACTCAAGGGAACAGAAACGTAGTTTAGAGACACCTACCACATTTGATCTTTTCAATGCCATTCAGAAATTAAGGTTGCATTTTTTTTGTAACCTGACCCTTAGAACACTTTGGATGTACATGTGAGGAGTTGGTGTTTTTAGAACACTCATAGCTGAGTTTGTAATTTTTCTAATATTTTCCTTTCCTAGGAAAGTTGGGATTGTTTACCCTCTGCTAATTCCAAATTCAGATTACCTTTATTATCCATATGTCTAAGCCAGGCTCTGCTTCACTAGGTGTTTTGTCTAGCCTGTTGCACCGCAGCTCAAGAAGGACCAGAGGAGAGAGAATCTAGATGAGAACAATGTAAGCAATCAGAGACTTAGAAAATATAACTACAAGAAAACGTCAAGGAAATTGGAGCAGACTATTGAAAGGAGTCAAAATAATAACCTTCAAAATATGCAAAAGGGTAGTAACAATCAGGAGGGCAACAGGCTTTTCTTTGTGTGCACTGGGGGGAGCAAAGATGTAATGGACTTAAATTGTACTAGAGGAGGTTTAGGCTGGATATCAGGAAAAAACTTCTTGTAATAAAGCTGACTTATTGTAACCAATTGCCAGGGGAGGTGATGGAATGTCTTTTATTGGAAGCTTTTTAGAACAGGGTAGACAAACATTTCTTGGGTACCATGTACCCATAGCTCCATTAGCTTCTCTCCTTTCAGCTGACTTTATTATTATTCTGATGGCTGCCTAGCTCTTCTTCTGCATACTCTCTGAAAATTTTCTATTTCTGTAGTTTGAACACACTAATTATCTTCATTGCACTAGTAGTTTTCTGTTACCAAATATTTCTGACCCTTCTTTCACTTTTGCTGTTATCTTTGTTGATTTATGTCATCAGTTTTCTTGCAAGATCAGAAACTCTTAAGTCATCTCTGACCCTCAGTCTCTTCATGACTGTAGGTCTGACTAATATGTTCTCTGATCCATTCTGGAATAGCTTCAGTATTCTTCTTGAAGCCTGTATTCATGATGTAATTATTTTTATCTTAACTGGTGCATTGCCACTTTTGTAGCCTTTCAAAATCCATACATCCTGCGCTACTAGATCTCAGATGACATCCCTTACATTGAAGAGGAGAATCTATATTGGATCCCATTTTCTATTTTTCTCTATTACTCAAAGATCATGCTAAATTTGCTGTCCACTGCCTCAAGAGCTCCGTTATCTTGTGCCATACTTTGTCCTTGATGGCTCACTGCATTCTTCTCTGCTCACTCCTTCAGTCCTGTTCATCTGGAAAACTTTCTCCCAAACTATTGAGTCAACTTTGTTTTAAACCCTACCTTCAAATATTCTTTTTCTTCTGCAAATGAATGATTCAGCTTGGGTATACTTTTGTGATACCATGTGAGGTATTTTATATCATACGCAAAATTCACATTTGGTAGTTCTTCCATTAGAGAAAAACATTTACCTGAAAGCAGCATTATTTGGTCCCTGCAATAAGTCCTTCCTTTTATAATGAACTGTTTTTCATAAAATGGGAATTTTAGATTTCACAGTATTTAATTCCTTGTTCAGTGGTCATACACAACAGTGTTTCTCTGCCCAATTAAATATCTTTACATTTGCATAATATTTTTGTGGCTTCTCTTTAAATTTACGTCTAGCAATGTGTGAATGTTCTGAGCATGTGATTCATAACAAATACCTGATCTAGTTGCACATGCATATTGGTCACAGCTATGATTTTTCAAGTGTGTTGTATATAGTAACTCTATTCAACATAGAGTGTATAGATCAAGTCCTTGCACAAATTCAACTTAACAATATTTTAAGATTTCTGTGTGATAATTTTCTTCTTCTGCATATGTACAGAAATCTAAAAGTAGTCCGAGAAATGCTGTCTAGAATAAGTCACATCGTTTTTTCATACAGACCGAATTTTTGTCTGTGTGTTTACGCTAAAATATGTACTAACACCTCCAAACTTGATGTTTGACAGAGTCCTTAATTTAAAGAAAGTTTTTAAAATTTCTAGATTGATTCTGGAATATATCCAGAATCTAAATTTACAGAAAACACATTTTTAATCCCTACATTCTCATGTTTACTTGCTTATTTCTCTTGAGTTACCCTCAAGGGCAAACAGACATTGTAAAAATACTTTAAACATGATGTGTAGGAGATTTTTCTATATGTAGGTTGATGTACTAATATTTCAGAGTACAGCCTCTGCTTATTAATGTATGAGCTATAGAATCTGTGAATTCACAATTAGTTCTGAAAACCTGATTTTTTTTCATGTTTTTTGACAAAAATGTATCTTTCCACTACAGTAAATTTATTTGGCACATGGAATGCATAATCAGATGACTATAGAAATTATTTGGATAGAAATATATGATTTGTCTTGTTCAAAATTGCCAACAAATTTCATGCTCAATTGGAATAATTAGCAGGAATTTTGGCTGACTAGCTAAACGTAGGTGTTTCAGCAGCATTGGCATGCTGTGAATAGAAAATGTTATTATTGTATTACGGGTAGTTGCAAATTGAAAGTATCAAAATAAATATTCTGATTGTTTTCAGGCAGAAGTGTTTAGATGTGTCTGTAAATGTTATGAATAATGACACTGTACATGTCCTATGTTCATTAAAATTAATAAATACAATCTTTCCAACATCTTATTTCATAAAGTAGATAGATACAAAAAACCAGTGAATACAAAACAAAATATATATGAATGTACCTTGAGGTTTGTCTTTGAACAAGGCTTGCTTATGGGAACCTTGCCTTTGGATAGAAAATCCATGACAATGAGATTTTTCTGGAATTGTTTGAACTGAACATACCAAAGCATGGAAATAATTATGCTGTTAGAATAACTAAAAAGTACATAGCTTGATTGCTTTTCTGTACACCTCATTTGCACATACCATTCTCTGCCAGGTTGCTCTTTCTAGTTACATATATTTTCTTAGTATTTCTTTTGGGTTTAGATCAAAAGTTATTTCTCATCCTTAAAGTAGGACATTTCTGTTTTTAAAAAGGAAAGAAGAAATACATAGAGAAACTCTAGTCTTTCATCAGCTATTTCCCATGCTTCCAGGTGGAACTGGCTACGGTATAGTGGTGTTTGATGCCATTTCCTACCTCTGTACTTGAGTTTCAGTTCTTCCTGCCAACAACAATACATATTGAAACTGCAGCAGGCAGGAGACAAAAGTGCAGTGCCTTTGCTTTTCTTCACAGAACTTGACAGCTCGCATGTATTGTTGGTTAATCTGATGGGTTATGCCAGTTCTCACTGAAGTTTTATCGTTCTATAACTTCTATCAAACTAAATTTGAGTCTGAAGTGAAGATGAATTCACTGTGTAGAAGGCAATACACCTGCCCAGGACAGCAGATGCCTAAACCTTACCTAAGCTTTAGAGAGCCATCCAATTTGTTTACTTTCCAAGACTATTGAACACTTGCCTACTTGGTCTTTAGACTGCTTTAAGAGTTCTTAGCTAAGCTTTGCCTGAGTCCACAGAAAAGACTGAAATGTTATGTCTGGTCAGGACTGAAACTAAGCTAATTTTGATGATGGCAACCTTTTGCACAATAATATAGTGAGAGTAGCATTTCTCTATCATGGCCAGGCGAAGGGGAGCAAGTACACCGACACGATGTAGGATCATACAAAGCTCCGTTTATTGT
>BJBW01005786.1:0-11519 GCA_004320125.1 Scolopax mira
TATTTGCAGGAAGAAATTAAATGAGAACCAATGCTACTTACCGAGTCATCTGTGGCAGAAGGAGGCCAGCCTTCCCATAACTGGTGTCGGACAGGGATACTAGTTAGGTCATACACATTCCGCTTTACCTGGTAAAAAAATTTAAAAATATTAAAAAAACCCCAGAATTTGTACTAACAGACTATGGGAAAATTCCATTACTTTTATCATAACCCACAGCTTTTTAATTTTATTTTTTGCCAACTATTGTAAAACAGGGTTCTCTAACACTCAAAGATCTAGATCTGTTCCACAGGCTTACCTACAGTACTGCTGAATTTCAGTGCTGCCAAAAGCAATTGAACAAACCAAGTTAAAGAAAAAAAATTGTAACATATCATTCATAACAATTAATTACTACTGAAATATCATAAATGTGTAAAACAATTCATAACGCAAATTTTCAGTAAAAAGTATTACAAAGTAATAAACAAATTGAGGAGAGGCAGAAGGTAATAATAAAAGTTCTGTTACGGATTTTGCTAGTTAATGTATTCTGTTTCATCTGAAAATTTTAGTTTCAAGCTACATCTAATGTTATAAGAAATACAACTAGTTTTGCATAAGTTATTAAATGGGATCCATAAATAAAAGTGAGTATATTAAACATGAAAATAGGTATTAATAAGCACATTTCCAATGAGGACCACAAAATGCAAATAAACTAATTTTTACATCAACTCTTTTCTCATGCTTTTAAAATACAAGTTGCTCCCATTAATCATCTCACATGGCAATTGTAAGGAGGAAAGGAGGAGGAAAGGAAGAAAGAGTTAAGAATTTCAAATATAGGAAGAATGCCGCAAAATACAAGAGTTACAAAACTCTGGCCACAAAATCATTAATGCAAATAAAAAAGCTGGCATGTTTTATCACAGATTTTGTGACAAGATGTATTTTTGCACTTGGGACAGAGTGCGTTATCTCAGATTCTGAATAATATCTTATACCTGAATGTAAAGGTTGCACAAAGAATGAGCACGTGCAAACGTTGCCCAGCTGGACCAGAACTGTGAACTATAAAATATTTCCAGCAAGCAATGTTGGGTTTTAGTTTGTCTTACATAGAACTGCTACATGGGAATACAAGATCCTCTCCTCACAAGTCTATTTTAGTTTCCAAATACAGATCTCAACAACCCAGAAAAATAGTCTCAAATAGATAAAAGTAAGGTTTGATGCATTTTGTTAATATTCTACATGACCATTCGCTAGACAAGACATCTGAGGAAGTCAGAAGTTCTGCATCCTGTTCCATCTCTTAAAGTCCTGTATAGTTTAATGTTAAGACATGATAACCAAGTTTTGACATATTAAACCAAAAAATATTACAGCAGATGAGTAAGATTTTACTTAAAGCAAAACCTAAGACTACTCCAAAACCTGTCCTCTGATACCTTCTTTAGCATTTAATTTGTTATTTGACAACTGGGAAGAACCAACAATTAATTGTAATCTACCTTCTGCTAGGAGTATTTCTAAAAATTCTGTGAACTGAAAAAAACTGTATACAGCTGTCAGCAGAAAAGATCTTTGAGCTGGCACCTGGCTTGCAGTCTAGCACACCTAACCCAAGTCGACAACTTTCTCTGAACAGAAAAATGGTTTAAAACCAAAAAAAAAAAAAAAAAAAAATCAGGAAGAAAGTTTAAATTTGTCAAAATGGGAAATACTAATACTATATATTTAAAGGTTTCTATATTCAAGAAATTAATGAAAGATGATTCTAAACTACAGTTCTCAGGGAGTTCTCAGGGAGATAATGCAATAAAACTAAGTGATCCACTATACAGGGATTTTATACAGTTTGACACTATCGATTTTATACAGTTTGACACTTCACCACCGAAGCACTGTTGAGTTCTGAATACATGGTAGGGCAGTATGGAATGTGCATATGTTCTCTCAATATTTGGCATTTATTTTTAGTACAGAATGTATATGAAACATCTGACAGTAGATAGTAATCTAAAAATGTGTTTGCATAATGAAATAGCACCAAAACTCTTTTTCTGAGGATCATCTGAGAAAAATGCTACGTAGATCCTTTCTTTCAAATTTTGCACATAGTTCAAGCACATTAATAGATGGATGAAGGATACATGTGCACACACTAGATGGTGAGAGAAATGTTGTAAGCGTTGTGAATATCCTAAGGTGGGTGAGGGAAGAGGCAAGGATTTGCACACATATGCTTGCTCACAAATGTTGATTTGGACAACATTCTTCAAAAGTCTCCTCACGGTACTGCTGCATGAGTTGGCCAACAAACAAATATGACTGTAAAAATTCAGGACATAGAGAGAATAAACAAAGTACAGAGCTCGTACTGTACCTTCCAGGCCTCAGATCCTCCAACTCAATTACTGTTGATTATTCTCACTACTTTTAGTAGCTGTAGCATCATTATTTCATATTAATAAAGTTTCCCCCTAGTAAAAACCGTGAAGAACTGCTTCACATTGCTGGACAAATTCAATATATTAGCATGGGAATACAAATTACTAGTGTTAACTAAACTATGCAGACAATAATTTAAATACTATCAGTTTAAAGCTATATAAATGTAAATATTCTACACAGATGAATGGAAAACAATGACTTCAATTTCTTATCCAACAGCAAGATACATTACTTCTGACTCCTGAGTCTACATCTCACCACAGGTTGAAAGTCAAACTGTTTGGCCACCTGATCTGAACATTTCGGTATCATAACATGTATCTGGGTTGGATTTTCACCTCAGTTTTACATTCATTGTATGTTTTAGAATCACTAAGATAACTCTCCTTTTTTTGCTGAACTGATAAATTATGTGTATACCCAATAACCTTTAAATTAATATTGATTTTGTTCAGGAGTTGTTGCAGGGAGATTCAATTGAAAGATTTAACAACTCTATTTTAATTAAAAAACTAAAACAGGAACTTTAATTTATTTTAGATGCAGAATACTGAAGTATTTATTAGTAACTGAAGTGCACATCTTATTAATACTTCCTCCTATTTAAGCATGTCTTCATTTTAAAAAATATGAATATACCTGAATTATAAAAATTTAAATTTAAATACATTTCAAATTCACATATATATGGTATGTTCTTTTATATATATGGTACGTTCTTTTATATATATGTATATACATATGTATACACACATGCACCTGTGAAAATAGAATTATGGAAGCCTGAACTCTATAGAACTTGGTATATGATCTCATCCCTCCCGTTCAAAACAAACAGCCTTTCTTCACTGCTTCTTAACAAGGAGGGAGCCTGCTGTGCAGTATTCGTTTCGCAGGAGTATCAAGGTAAAGAGATGTCATTACTCTGTACTGACCCCACAACAGCCCATCAAAATGTAACAATGCTGATCTGTGATCACAAGAATAGGGGATTTTGCTATTTTAGTTTTCTTGCATTAAATACTGAGATAAACTGTCCCTGTGAGATAGTTATTCCCCAATTACACATCAAAGCAGTCTCATTAATATTATTCTCAGAATATAAGACTCTAGAACAAGCTCCTTCCAAATAACAAGTGAAACTTATGGGATCAATACAACTACATAATATTGTTTTCAAATAGCCTCCAGAAGTAAAAATAAAGAACTCAGAAGTCACATTCCTTAAATTCCCTTTTAATTCCAAAGTACAACAGAAAGGCATTATGAAAAAAACAGTATTTCCCTTCTTTCATTAACTCATCTGTAACTGCACTGAATTCAATAACATTCCTCTGCTATTCTAAGCTTGAAAGGCATGCTCGGGGTAAAGTGTTATGTTGGTATAAAGCACAATGCCAGACTGATGTGCTGGACAAAAGTGATCAAAGTTGAAGTAATTTTAGCCAACGCACAAGTATTCTGCTGCATTATTCTACCAGAATGACATCTGTTGAGCAACTCGTCGCAGAATAAACTAGTTGTTATAGACAGGCCTGGGCGGGTAGGGGACCACGTAAGACTTATTAGAGTAATGTTTGGTTAAACAAACTGCTTGAGTTAAGATCATAACTGGATTTTAAATTCATGCCAAAGCAGTCCTCTTTCCAAACAACAAGCCACAATCAATTATTTAAGATAAAATAAGCTTCCTTTTAAATAACTATTTAGCTTTAGGTTTGTTTGACAATTAGAATAGTAGTAAGAAAACAGACTGCCAAATTTTCGGAGACTAGGAAGTACAGAAACCCCTTTTACTTCATTAACGGATTTTATTTCAGTTTAAAGTTAAAAATTCTGTAAGGAGGGACAAGCTCTAAGGTCTCGTATAAAGCAGAAGCACTAACTGTTTCTTCACTAGGCCACTGAAATAAAACCCTGCGGCTACACTCTTCACACAACTGAAAAAAAGTTAGCTCAGTAAATGGATGAAATCTGATTTAAGGCTTTTATTTATAAATTCAAATAATATCGAAATCTTTATAAATCTTTATAAATTTGTGCAAAACAAATTCTAACTTCTCATGCCATCCGCTGAGCTACACTTATTGGCAAACTTTTCGGTCCCCCACCTTTGATCAGTTTGAAATACTAATTGGTGGCATTGTCTTTCTGAAGCCCAGAATTTCTTTTCATAATGTTCAGATGCCGTGGGGACCGGCACATTACTATGGCAGCCACCCTTCAGATTATAATCTCCAGAATATACGAGATCATTTAAAACCAAAATAAAGACAGGTCTATTTGATTCCACAACTCAGCTGTGAACAGTATCAATACAAGCATTTGAACTGAAAGAAACCCCCCATATATACCAGGTGAAATTTTACTGAGAAAATCATATATAATTCCTGTAGAATCCTCTGCCTTGCAGCTATACACTAGTGCTGGAGACACACATGAAGTTTTACCTTCAGCTAATTTTCTCTGCTGTTAGAAGGGAGGTGAAATGTTAAACAACTTTTAATATTTTAAGAAAACCCACATGTAAAGTAGCCAACACACTATGTTGGCAGAGTCTTATTTTATCATCTTTTGCTGTTTTTTTAAGCAGAATAGTATGTTGCTTTAATAGGAAAGTTAAACACAAAAGATACACTTTTTTGGTAGATATGAAGTTAATCCAACATTCCAAGCCCTTTCACATCCATATTAGTAAGGACAAAATGAAGTAAAATAAACCACAGGGCAAGAAGCCTATAGCAGGTAATGTGATGATGAGAACCCTCTGGTGGTTTCACTTGCCTGGAATAATTAGCTATTTTCTTATTTCTGGATTAGAAAAATCTGAAATCTACTGTAAAAAGGAATATATCAATCTAACACCTACAATTGTTAAAAAAATTAAATATTATGCTAAATCAACAAAGAACTGTCATGCTTGAATCTGTATCTTTGAATCACAACAAATCACAACAAAGTTTAACAGTAGTTTCCTTCAGGCTGTTTTCAGCTTATGCAGGTACTAAGTTAATTGAAATAATGTAGATAATGAACTTTTGTTAGTCTTATTATTAAATATAATTTATGCAAAGCTGTAAATTGGCTGAGATGCTAAAGACCGTTCCAGGCACATAGGCAGCATGAAAGACAGTGCAAAAATGAGTGGATGAAAGGCAGACAAAAGGAGCAATAAAGTCAGAGGACTGTGAGGAATGTGGAATGTGAGTTGGGGGGCGCAGGGAAATGAGATCAGATGCAGACAGAGCAAGGTTGCGTGGGGCACCGGTAGGAAAGCCAGAATCTTGACTTTGACATTGTAACAGAAGCAACCAAGAGAAGTAAGCAAAATTTTCAGGGGACAGCAATGATATGGATGGGGCAGTGACAGAAAGAAAAGCAAAGCAAGCGAAAACACTTTGGTGAAGAAAAAGATGTAAAGAAAGCAGTCAAAACCGGCTAAAACGATAGTCTTCAGGATGACAGGGGAAAGCCTTTAACACCTCCACCAGACACAACTCCATCGACAGACAGCAAAGAGCATCAGGAATCTGGGCAGCAACACACAGGAAGCCAGAACAGAACGTACCAAGTTTCCAAGCACAGAGAAGTATTTGCATGTCCCACCTTCCTGTCATTAAACACATTTCATGTACGGAAATCCACTAATGCATCCAACTTTCACTTTAGAGTTTATGGAACAGTGTTTGAACCAAAATAAACGCAGTTTAGACTACTGTTTAAAATGGGTTGTATTGTACTGTAGTACTTGATAAATATTGTGTCAACATTTTCATGAGAAAGCTGTGTGAATTCATTATAAAACTATTCAAGTTAACTTATGTCTGGAAAAAAATGTGTGAATTTTGTGACATTTTGCTGATAAGAGTTCAAACAAAGAAGATTAAGTCATATGAAACCCTAAGCAAAGCCCAGCATATCCATTTTTTGATGTTGCCAATTCTTTAAATTCAGTATCTGGGAAAGTGATTGAAGTCCATGAATTCTGCCTCTAATCATTGGCACAGTGAAGTAAGAACTTCATATATAGGGATTAAATGAATACTTTAAAATAAACAATCCATACCATTTCCAATTTCATTAATGAGGTGAGAAGAAACAGGTAACTACAAAGTAGCATTCAGTGTCTGAATAAGTAAATGCAGAGTTAATGTATTATTTTGCATATATGTATTTTAAAATAGGGCAGGGAAGAAAATTTTCAGGAGAAAGAATTCATAAATGGACAAAAAACTTGAGAGATGATTCACCATATTATTTTAGTGAAAACTCTCTCATTTAGGTAAATGAGACACTAGATATGAAGACACTCCCCAGTACCACTTCCAGAAAGGCAGATGGATTCTCTACTCCCAACGAAGCACTTAGAGCCTCATTCCTCCAGATTTACATCAGTCACAGTGAGTCATCAAACAAAATCCAAACCAAAAATGTTAACTCCATTTTACTGATAAAATTCCTGAGGTCTACAGGTAGTCCTAATTACTTAAGTGAAATAATACTGTCAAACTTTAAATGCCCTAAATTGAGAAAATAAACTGATTTTTTTTTTTCAAACCTAGTTGACTACTTCTGTCTTCTTATAGAGCTGAGAGAAAGACACCTTCAGGGACATTACCTACTTGCTGTATATCCTCATCAAATTATATTTCTGAGCAGAAGCTGTTATCAGAAGCACATCTACTTTGGGTATCACCAGATGACTTTGACCTAATAATAAATTTCAGTTTCATTTCATTTTGTAAATACTTGAAAAGAAGCATTCTGCAGTTTCCTTTCAGTAACAGAAATAATATTGTGAATAAATTACTTTCATAGATTTCACAATTGCTAATATTTCATTATCTTCTATTTCATTCTGGAACCAGATCATCTTGGATGCCATTTGACCTTTTTTTAATGCATCTCTGCCAAGTTAGTATCTTAACACCAAAACCTGCAATCAAACAGTCCACTGGGTCATACTAGTATATTTTTGTGGTTAAAACCTGTAAATTTTGAAACAGATTATCAGAGCAAAGAGTCATTTAAACTTCACTGAATCTTTTGACATGTGAAATTTTGCTTGCCTCATACAATATATACATATGTATACATACATCTGTAAAACACTCTAAAAAGATGGATGTTCCCAGCACATGGGATGTACCCTCAAAGATTTAGCAAGATATTTTCCCAACCTCCTGCCCATTTGTCAGCCTCCTGCCCAGACAAGGTTTGAAAAAATCAATCTGAGCTCTTTTCAAGCTACCAGATACTACTTTTTGCCACTACTTTGGATCTGGCCTTTTCCTGGGCTACAGAAAACGTGGCAAATGTTAAGTGTATTCACTATATTATGTTATATTATTCACTATAAGCAAATTATAGACAACTGTTTCGCTATCTTGAAAATACTGTTTAATTTTTCAATGCCTCAGTTTTCTGCCAGCACACATGCACATTTTAATTCTGTGGAATAAAGAAAACTCTTTGCTGATCTCCATATTTAAATAGCTGAAATCAGCTATCCTTCTAGAACAGCATTATTGTTAAATGCAAGTTACAATCTTCTGAACTTGATGCAGAAGTTACCGATTGCTGCTATATGGCCTGCACTGCGCAAAGGTTCAGCCTACATAATTATTATTATTCATTGCTTATAGTGCCTAGGAGACCTAATTGTGATAATCCCCTCTGAACTTAAAACCACACAACCCTTTGAATTTTTTTAATAGAAGGTTAAAAGAAGAAACAAATTCCTATAGAAGAAGAAGGGAAAACACATTCTTAAGAATTTGAGGCAAGAGACACGAGTATTTAAAAAAAAAACCAAAACACAACCAAAAACACTCCAAACAACAAAAATAAATAATTTTATCAGCACACAAGCATGAGGTTGAAATAGGGTATGAAATAACTAGAGTGTGAGCTAGCTGTGACATTAGAGATTGAAAGAAAGATGTGATTAGGGTTAGAAGAGATCAAAAAACTAAGACTTACTGCCAAAATAATTTTACAAATTTATTTGAAAATGCCTTAAAGACTTCTGCTAACAAAATAAGACTGATGATAATATTGAAGTTTTTTGTTCGTTTGTTCTACATACATTGCACTGACACAAAAAAGATACATTTTGAAGTCCTAGCTTGTTTTTCCATGGCCATTTGAGAAAATATACTTATTAGTAAGCAAAATGAAATGGAAACTTTTACCTGGCCTTTATGCACATTATAAAAGACATCAGGCAACTGCATCAATTACCAGGTCACTATCAAGAGGAAACTACTCTTTTGACAAAGCACCCAATTGCAAAATAAAGGGCAAATACAGTTTCTAATGTTGTTCCCCCTGAGAGAGTATATTAATTTGCCGTAAAAAACAGAAAAATTACCAAACCAGATTGTTAATGCTTTCACCTCAATTCTACGTGCTTTTATGTCCCAAAATGTTGATAAATTGCCAAATATCAGGTATTTTATTTCCACTAACTCATGCAGTTCCTACCTCTGGCAGAAAAATTAGACCTTAGTTTTACTATATGATGTAAATGATACTTTTAGTTACCACCTTCCAGCAGATTTCAGAGTGTTTCACAAAGCATGGTAGAAAAATTACATGAAATCCAGAGGGTTATTGTGGACTCTGCTGCAGCAGTATACAAGGCTGTAACAGAGCTGAAGTTAGACAGATATAATAAAGAATACGCAGGCTGAATTAGGAATTTAGGAATTTCTAGGAAGAAGCCTAGAAGAAGATTAGAAAAACACTGCAAATTGAAAAGCATAATTGTTAAGATCAGTTTGATGATCTTTGCAGCTAAAAAAAAAAAGGCATATGAAAACAACTAGTTGAAAGAGATGGTCAACTAAATGCAACAGAAGACTGCACCAGGGTAACAGTTTGGGTCTGGGCTAACCTGATTAAAGAGATCATGTGGAGCCAAGGGACAAGTAATTTCACACACATGGAATACTTAGCAAACTTAATAGATAATCCTAATAAATTATCTCAGTGATTAAATCAGTAACTTGCAGAAAAATATACTTTGACACTTACTGATCATGAACTTAAGGCCACGACCGAGAGCAGTAACTTTGATTCAAGCTATTTAAAATAGCTATGAACACACAAACTACTAAATACACTTTCTGTGCATCCCAACTTCTCTCAGACCCAACAGAGCCAGGGCCAGAAGCTACAGCCAGTACTGGGCACTGGTGAAACATGAACTAGTAAAACATTGCAGCTCCTGTCTTTCAATCTGTCCCACTTCCTTTGTCAGGAATTAGTGTCTGAACCCTTTCCCAAAATCTCTGTATTGTATTTTTCCTGTATCTTGTCATCAACACTAGCTGTGTTGTTTCCTTTCTCAGGAGATAGTTGTCCTGAGTTACAGCACAGTGAATATTCTGGGTATAGCCAAAACTTTAAAGATTATTCCTAGGGTTTACATTATCACTTGAAGTGAAAGAGACAGTCAATGTGATTCTTACAGAGGAAAGTACATCTGTTACACTTGCACAGCTGTCATGTTCTGAACATAAGAAAAATATAGGCAAATTTATTTGAAGACAAACACCTTCATCTTAATTTCAAAATAAATTAGTTTGCAACAACGTAAGTATGATAAATAGATATATCAATCTTTCATCACTCCCCTACTCATGCTTTTTCATGGATCTCATATCAATAAATGGTAAAATAGATGGTCATTTTAGAAACTAATAAGGAGATGAACATAAGTTAGATTTCCCATTCTTACTGCATTTAATTATAGGAAAGACTACAATTTGTATTCATATTTTAAAGAACCAACCAAACACCTTTCCCTCTTCCAAATTTCTTTTCAATTTGGTCCAAGAAGAGACCAAATCCTTCTGCACCTTGCAAATCCCAGATTATGATATGAAGACATATGTTCCTTACCACATTTAATTGACAAACAGTGCCCTCCTCCAACCCCACCCAAAAATGTTGCAGAATAAAAACTGATTGTTTCCAAGTTTCAAAAAATGCACAAATCACATGGGCTTCAGAGCCAATCATTAATTTATGTGATAAGCCTACCAATTGTAGTTTAAGAAATGGAATATCACATCAGTATTTTGTCATGTGTTTTTACTTGTCTCATTTCTAGATCACAGCAAGCCCGCTGCTCAGGGAAGAGAGATGGGCAGGCTCTCTCTGCAGCCTTTTTATTCTGAGTGTCAGCCAACAGAACACATGTAAAAAGGAAGATGAGCCAGATTTAAAAATACTAATTTCACCTCTACTGTATGTACTGTTGCAACAACAGGACAAATCTACTAGTGTGACTTCCAGTGTAGCTTGCAATCCCATTTGTAACCCCAAGGAAAAATTACGTGCAAAGTGACTTTTCTCAAAAGTCTTGCTGGTATCTTCACCACACAAAAGAGAACATGGATTACACAGAAACACATCACTAGCTGACTTCCCTGGTTCAGCTTATGCTGTTGGTATCATGTAGTTGGTAGACTCTTACATGTGGGAATTCAGTACGAGCTCAACATAGAGTAAACTGCGATATCTTTCTATAAATTATTTTACGTGGTTGAGTTTGAATAGATATTTTATTAACATTATTTTATACTCAAGTTAAATTATAAAACAAGGTTTACTAAGCTTTTAGTCAATTTTATACTGATAAATAGGTTTCTTGGTACTTCCTCTATTTCATTTTTTTTGTCTATCAACACATGTTTTTCTTTATGCTAACAGTATTTAGAAAGAATATGAAATCCATTTATGCTTTAATCAAGGAATGACTGGTACCTTCACAGCAGAAAAGATAATTATGCAGACAATCTGCATAGTGTAAGAATGTCAACATACACCCATCAATTACAAATACAGAATACTGCCACATTTAAGGTATATGCATAGAAGGTGCCCGATTACACTATTAACAAGCAGCTCTCCGATATACATATACATTTTTAAAAGGAAAATTCAGTCTATTTAACAATTCACTAACAAAGCTATTCCTTAGCTCATCCCTGCCATAACCTGCTCTATTCAGAAACATATGGGAAAAGACATTAAATAACCAGTGAAAACCATGGACTTCTGGTATT
>BJBW01005786.1:11614-61020 GCA_004320125.1 Scolopax mira
TCACATACTTTTCTAGTTGGGGATGCCCTCGAGTATTAGCCACTCTACAGGGTTTCTCTAATCTCAGCTCTGAACTATGTTGTGCTATAGAAGCAAGAAATTGCTGGTTTACATCTTTAACTATGGAATCTTCCACCAAAACCCCTCTAATTTACTTAATAAGATAGAAAAAAAAATCTTTCATTTAGTACATATTTAACATATACAAATATGTATATATTTCCCTCTATACGATATAGAATAAAAATTATAAAGTAGGCTGTTTCAAAGCACTGCTTCTCTGTACTTTTGTCCCAAACACAATTTCATTGGAAACAATTTTAAAGCTTTCAGAAGTTTATTGTTACGTCTCATAAGAGCTAGATCTTCATTTGCATTCAAAGTAAATATGAAATAGGTTTCTAATAAACAAAAAATCAAGAATATAAGATGATGATTTAAAAAATTCAGATATTAGGTTTGCTATTGTTTTTTAATGCAGGAACTAAAAGTATATTAAAAAATATGAAGACTTCTGCCTCTTTCACTTTTTATTGGCACAGATTGCACTTTAACAGCAGCAGCAGTGCAGGTGAAATAGTTAAAATCAACACAGTAAGCTGAGAGCAATACTAGAAAACCTGAATTCCGAGTTCTACACAGATGCAGACATGGGAAGATGAACAAAAAGCGTTACCAGAAAATGAGAAAAACCAATAAATGTGAACTCTATGAAACTGGTACATCGAACAATTTGAAGATAAAAATGAGCTGGAAGCCTCTGCAATGAGGAAGTTTTCTTTACAAGCAGCAACCCTTTTATGAAGAATAAAAGTCCTGTTTTGCTGAACCTAACCTTTTCATCAAAGGCATACTGGCGCACACTCCTGCCAAAAGCTGCTTCACATGCTTGAACCGCATTTATGACAGAAAAGCTGACAAAAAAAAAAGTCACAGAAGCTGTCTAGAAAATAGAATTTTTCATAAGGGGGAGACCTTATGAAAAGAGAGAAGTTTAGAACTTCATATTGAGTTTTTTAGATGGGGGATGTGCCCGTTCATTCTCATTTCCCACTAATTTCCAGGTTGTTCAAATGAAACTGCTATTAGGAAGAACGTTTTGATTGGGAAGATAACCAACAAACCTCTCGGGACCTATGTGAGATAGTAACAAATGCCAAAAATCTAAAAATTCTAAGATCGCTTACTAGTAAAGCTAGTTTCAGGAAGTTGAATAGCTCTGTATTTACAAAAATATATACGTGAAGGCTCCAGTTCTGCAGCTTGCAGTTCAGGTGCTCTTCCTGAACTGGACTGCCTTCCAAAATTGGACTAATTAAATTAAAAAGTTAAGTCCGCAATACCAAAGTCACATTTCCCCTTAAAATTCCAAAATTTTTTAAAAAAACCCTACATTATCTTGTGCTACTTAAAGAAGTGGACAACTGGACATCTCTCAATGCAACAAAAATGTATTCACCTTCAACAGTGGCCACCTTAGAGAATTGTCCAGCTCATGGACTGCTGAAGCCACAAAGGTGTTTCATGAAGGGCAAGGTCAGAATTTCTTGAATATACAGCTAAGTGCCATTTTATTAGTGTTTGACCAAAACACTACAGCAGTTAACTCTTCTGTAGATTCCAGTCTTCACAAAGCTTACCGTTGATATGCTGCAGAGCAACAACAAAAAATGTAATGAACATTTTGAGAAAAGAGATAATTTGAAGCCGTTTCTGGCCGTTTTCACTATTCTACTGCAGAAACTTGTCATCGCACTGAATGAATTAACTTAATTATTTAAACATAGATATTATTTTCTCTGCATTTTTCAGTCTTACCTTGACATGCAAGTCTATAACCATTAAATCAGCAGTGAACACTGTTCCACTTAATGAAAAAGTTCCCCAAAATTACCATCAATTAGAACTAGCGAAGTCCCCATCAGAATTACTTCTGTAAAATAAACCTAGAAACTATGTATTACAAAACAATACTCACAGATAACAAATATTAAGATCAGAAAAGATCTATTCAGCTCAAATTAACACATTTCTATAAATCAAAGCAAAATTTACCCTCTCTTTCATTCCTGTTACAGAATTATCACCTCAATAGCCAATAAAATGAAAGATGTAATGAGGTATTTCAGTATCTCCCAAAGAAATATTTTCAGCTGTTTTTCTTTTAAGTGCTTGAAAGGAAAAGAGTAATGAATTTCTCCTGCGCAGTCTTTTTTATTATTATGCTATAACAACAAGAGAGTTATACCAAGTCTTTATTTTTCACATACTTCAAAATATTTTTTTTTTATTCTCACTGCAACAACGGCAAAGGAAACCTCTGACCAGAAATGACAGTTATTTAAGAGCAACAGACAAGTTCTGCTTTGAGCAGTAACCTTCCCTGCCTCTACTAATGGAAAATGGGCTGAAATGACAAAGGCTTATTGGGTAGCGAAGAGATACCTGAGAGCTCTGCACTCTAAGATAAAGGAAATAATCCAATATCCCTTGGGAATATACTTCTATGGCAGAAAAGGATCTAGACTTCTACCAAAAACCTGGTCACTCAGCTATATCTTGGCGAGTGTCCTGGACTAATTCTACCTATTGGGACAAATATCCAACACTGGAGACAAACAAGCACCCTCTAACCCTGAAAGCATCTACATACATCGTGGGGTCCATTGATTTGAGATGGGGAAGATGAATCTGTTGCAGTCCAACAAGAGCAAGCCAGAAACATGAAGAAAGGACTGGCACGTGCTGATGGTCACGCACCTGCAGAGAGAGTATGCCCTGGATCTAAAATTGTTTCAAACAGGACAGTGAAATCATAATCCCCTCTTTCATGATCTATGTGAGAACACTTAGAAGCAAATTAATTAGAGGCACATCCAACGGATCAAGAACGTATATAACAGGCAGGCTACAGAGATGTAAGGTCTGGATAGATTCATTAGCACTTTTTTTTTGTTGCTTCTGAAACTAAAAGATCAGCCTTGAGTAACCTCAACCTGGAAAGTTTTCTGGACTCCAAGGTCTCCTTGTTGTCAGAAATATTTCAAATCATCTCTGCATGTCATCTTTAGCCACTCAAATAGATGAACCAGAAGGGAATGGGACCTTCTGAAACACCAAATGTGTTCTAAGAAAGGAGTCAAGTCTCTGAACATCCTTGTTAATGGGTGACCATTTGCTTTTGCAAATATACTATCAACAGCTGCTGAAAAACATTCTCTAAAGAGCTTGTGATCTTGCCTGGGCAAGTGAGCTGTTACCCGCCACTCACCAGCCATGTACCCCATCACATGGATGGCATGACTGCTGATCATAAATTTGGTGAATTTATTTTGTAGCTTTGTGTCTCTAAGTGACGCCTGCACAATAGCAGTCGTGACACACTCACAGAAAAGATAGTTTTTGGGTAATAACTGATCTGCAACGTACGGAGAGCAATCTGGGAGGTTAGGAAACACAGATTAACTGACCTCCTCAACTAGAGAAACTTGCTCGGCAACAACAAAACTCTCCACATGAATGTGAAAATAAAGGCACTCAGACCCTCTGCTTTAAAAACTAAAAGTATTCTCATCTTGTATTCATTTTAGATATTTGGGATAGTTTCCATAAAGTCGTCTTCTTTATTAAAGCCCAACGGATAAGAAGACCCAGAAAAGGCTTGCCTGCAGATGTCTTGTGAAAACAAATTCCTGAAAAGCATCAGGAAAAGAGGTTGCAGAGATGGCAGAAAGCCAACAAAAATCTAAGAGCTCCTGGTAATGGTGTCACAGAGACAGGAGTTTTAAATTGTAATTCCAGACCAGAATAAATGTGTGGAATCTGTCACCAAAGCTGTGGAAAAAATGGATGGATCAGATTGGAGGGGAAATAGGTTGATTCTTTCCAAAATCATCAAAACTGTTTTGAAAATAGAGACTGAGATACCAGCTATAGAATATAGGTCCATCTGCGGTGGCTGTATTAATGATGATACCCTGAGGACTCAATCTTTATCATGGTTTGCAAGGAAGCCATTCAAGGGCGCCTGCAGTTCATTCTGCTGCATATCTTTGACCTTGTTGCAGACTCTGAAAGTACAGGATCAATCTAACCTTGAAGAAATATCCTCAGTTACTCTCTGAAATTCAAGAGATCACTTGCTTTAGTGGAAAAAAAAGATCCTATTTCTAGACTTTGTTATACAGGTAATGTCAGAAAAACAAGAAGCTTCTGTTTATACACCCGCTTCTCCAAGAGTGATATTCCAGATCTGATCCTTGGAAATAGGTCACTAAAAGATTAGAATCTGGGATGAAGATTTTAAGGATATGTTAATGTCACATTATATTAAAAATACTTATCAATGCACATCAGACATTAGCCTTGGGAAAGACGTAAATTTAACATGTAAGAAAGCCCCAATATCATGCAAATGAACAAGCTCAACAGCAGAAATGACAATCTTACACTTTTGTTTTTCAGTATCTGTCTCTGAATCACAAGATCTTAAGGCATGTTCACTGCGCAGGGATGGGGAAGGATAGAAAAGCACATTTCAGAATAAAAACTGTGTGGAAATACTTGCAAATTAAACGCCTCTTTTTACTTTCATCAGAGCTTTCCTTTTAAAAAAGAATCAATAAAACTTCACAGGAGTAAACTGTGTGCGGTTGTTTTTCCTACATCAACATCAGCGCCAATTAAATTCTGAAGCCTAAATCTTTATTGTTTCCTATGAGCTGCTAACCAGAACGAACACTGTGATTTTCTGAGATCCCAGGCTGAGACTTGCTGTAACAGCACTTAATAAAAATATTCTTGTTTTGACTTGTCTGCTGAGCAAACTTGACATCGAAGCTACACAGTGGAAAATAAATACATAATACCAAGATGTTAATTTTACAGAAACACTTAAATTTTGTGACCACAATTAACACTTTGGGGGGGGAAAAAGCCATTGACAGGTCTGCCTGGCTCCTGCTTCTGCACTGCTGCTCAGGCTCCCTCTTCGAGTGGTGGCTGAGCTCCTGCAGAAGCCAAGCTGCAACTGACCCCAGGGGCTGCCTTCAAAGCAGCACGTGGGGAGGAAGAGGGGAGCAGGATGACAGGGAGTTAAATACAGCTGTAAAATGACATTGACTCCCAGCTTGGATCCAAAACAGAAGTCTAAGGGCAAACGGCTGCTGAGAACAGCTCATCCTCTCCTCTTCCCTCTCTCACCCTCAAGCCCTGGGGACACCTCTTCAAGGAGGGCAGCAGGACACTGCCAGCTTTGTGGGAGCAACTTCCTAACAAACTAGCTTCACAAACAGGCAGAATTGGCCCTAAATTTACAATGTTACAAGGTCTTTTTTTTTTTTTTTTAAATAAAATAACCAGAAAAACAAGCTATCTTAAGGTGCATTTTGGGAATGCAGCTAATTTTATTTTGCATAAATACTGCTTCACATCTCTCACTCCATTCCCTAAGATCACAGAACAACCTTTGGAACACTGCACTTCTCCAAACCACCATGAGCCTCATGATACAGGAGAGTATTTTCCACATTTATTCTATAACAGTGATATTTATGACTAATCTAGACAAAGAACTAAAAGAAAAATTACGCAATGAGTCATCATTTTAACAGTGGTAGAAAATGAATAGCACATTTATAGAAATTATAAGTGTAAACAAGCTTTATTTATGATGGATATGAACATTGAACTTTCTAGTAATATCCAATTTAACATAACATGTGAATTGCCAAGCAGTTAAAGAACAGAGTTCAAAACTGACTTTTTTCCTTATTCTAACTGCATTGGAGGAAGTTAGCCGTGGTTGACAAATGAGAGAACTGAAGAACACAAGGAATTGAGAAAAAAGCTTCCAAAAAAGCCTGGAGGCATTTTTTCGGTCTATGAAACCAGCCAAATTCAAAAGACCCCTCTTGGCTGAACAAGCACATAATCAAGGAAAGAAATTCAAGAAGGGACACTAAATACCCCAAAGAACATGAGAACATGCAACTTTTTTTTTTTTTTTAACTCAGTATGACCATAATAATATTGGTTACATAGGTAACCAAGTAATATTGTCGGTAATAATTTTTTGTTACCTAAGTAGAGAGAGACTCTAGAAGGTCCTCAAAATCCAAGTCCATATTTATACAGTAGAAGATGCGCCACTTTAGAGGGAAATCTTCAAGCTTGTTCTACTGGGATGGTAGGAGAACTGAGAGAAGGGCCTGCTGACAAGGCTTATTGCATATTTCACATTTGACACTACAGTCCTTGGTGTGACTTTATTCCTTCACAACTGGTATACAACAGGGTTTAGTATTGACTGTAGTTCCTACTTGCTTGCAAAGTGAACATGGGACTATTGAAGGAAACCATTTTGCTTCCAGCAGGCACATGGCAGAAGATGCATGGTACCAGATGCAACACTTAAGACTAAGTGTTTTGTACATACAAGGGATTTACTATGATTTATTTGTCATGTAATAATATGTTATTAGTTAACTAATAAGTTATAATTATTCTTTTTACCTTGCCAAGCACAAGCCTTGCTTTGCTTTAACTTCATCTAATTCCTCCTCTTTTTCTGTTAAAGAACAAGCTGCCCTTAAGATAAATAAGGATGATCACACAACAGTTCATGTTGGTTTAACCAAATCAGATTAGAATCTGTGTTTTTGCACAGGTTCTAAGCTGTAAAATATGATTAAAGCGGTGTCCTATTTTGCAAGTTTTTCTCATCATAATTCAGAAACATTCATAACGGTGATTTAAAACAGGAGTTTTAAAACGGTCTGAGATTTTGAAGAACAAAATGAAAACCTCAAAAAATGCTAGCCAACCACTGACCAAACCCAACCTGTTTCAAGGATAAAAATGCTTATCAAACCTTAATAACTAAGTAATAAATTCCTTTGAATCAATACATTCGGAACACTAATTCAAGATGATTAAAGAAGAAATAACATTAAGAATTAAAATGCAGAGCACATGGTATGTAAACATCAAACACAAAATATTATTAATTGTTATATACTTCTCATGTATTTGCACTACACACATATTTCAAATGCAAATATTAATTTGGAGAGAAATACCTAGTGTATATGCACACACTGAAACAGTTTGCTCAGCTATACTGCATCAGTGGTTATTTGACAAGTTATAGCATCACAAGCTGCTCATTTACATATTCAGCTATTCTGTCTAGTTTTTTTCCTGTGAAGATGTTAATAAAACAACTGTTTTACAGGTCTGTACTAACAGCTCCTCCTCTCAACCACAAGGATACTCGTATGAAAATTCAGTGTATAAAATATACACCACCAAAGACACCAAAAATATTACCCCACTTTTCTAAATCCTACAAAAGTATGATTTTGTTGAACTGTGGAAGTTAATACCAAGAATAACAATTTAGTTGATAGAAAAAATTTCCATTTGATATTCATATAATGATCAGTGAAAATTCAGTCTCTGTTTGAAAAGCTAACATGCAAGCATTGTAGTCAGTAATTCCCTCCACACAGGGACAGTTTTCAAGTCTAATTCAATATACTTAACACTCTGCATTGCAGAAAATAGTATCAAGAGCATAAGAATTTAAATGTTTCTGATTTACAGTATGTTTTTCTGTATTGTAAAGAGAAAACAGCATAGAAAAGTTAAGTCAGATAAACAATCTTGATTTTTTTAAACAAGTTGCAATAGGGAAATTCTTAAAAGTTTTTTCATTAAAAACTGCAGAAGTCAATAAAACAGAAGATAAAGAGCAGAAATGAGAAAGCAATAAAAAGTAAACATGTATGTGGACTAACATAAAACAAAAGAAGCAGAAGAAAACGAATTATTAAAAAGAAGGAAAAAAGCAAAAAAGACATGGCTTACTGAACAAGCAAAATGACCTACAGTGGAGAGAATATACATGGGTGATTGTCAGATTTTGTAGGTCAAACCTGAACGATCTTGGATCTGACCTATAAACTGACACAAGGCAAAAGACACAAAATGAGAACTGAAATTGGATTTGCAGTGCTCTTCTGATGCTGATGTTTTGAGACGATAGATACTTGTTTCAGACTGCATGCTAAAATTATCCTATACTTCAAACAGTTTGCATTTATGTTTCAGAAAATACATTTAATGTCTGGGTTCTATTGTTCTTCACTTCAAACTGATCTTAAGAAAAAAATGGAATAAAACACAATGCTAATGTACTCCTCTAAAGGGAAAATGATACCTTTTTGGGTATTCAAAAGGCTTGTCTTACTGCTCATGTGGATTCTTTGCTACTCTGTTGAGTAGTTGAAACACACAGGAGGTGCACTTTTCACTTAATCTTTCGTGTATTTGTTCCCACTCAAGAAGAATTTTACAAGCTCTGCTTACAGAATTATTAAAAAATGACGATGTTTCAGCTACGATGGAGAAGGTTTCCCAATGGTGTAACATCTGAAAATGCTGGTTTGCACCAAAGGAGTGATGCAGATCCAGTACATGTAGGATGGAATTGCGTTAGTGTTTCCCTTCAAAAACACACTCCTGATCTTGGGCCTCCCACCTGTGTGATTTACTGTACTTGAGCTTGCATGAGGGAGCGGTCTCAGAGGATGCAAACCAAATACCACTAGAATACCACTAAAACAGAAGATGAGCAATTTTTAAATTTCAACTACTAAGAACTACTTTATCCACAGGACCAGACTAGAAATGGTCCCTAGTAGAATGCCAGAAACATAAACAGCGTGGATGGGACCCTCACCACCAACTGGTTTTGCATTCAGATGTCCTATTGCACTGCCCTGTGTGTTAATGTAGACATAGCTGTGAACTACAACTTGGTGTTCCATGGGATAATTTAAAGGGGAGAGTAAAGACATCTTCATGGCAATTCAAGCATCATCTCAGCCTACTACTCTTAGTTTATCAAAAAAGAATCTTTCATCTCACCCAGACCTCACAGAATGCTATAAAGAATTTCTGTAATTTTTTCATTGGCTTCACGAGACGCAAACTTGAAAGATCACTATGGAACTGCCTAACTTACCAGTTTACCTTTTCTATCAGAGAAAGAAATTTTACTTTACTGTTTAGTACTACAAAAATGTATCTTCTCTCACTGTTCTGTTGCTGCTTTTTGTGAACATCAGAGCTTCTCCATTTTGTTTGTCTTAAGTCCTGGGCTAGGCTGCCCTGTAGTCATAGTTCTCAGCTGCAGTCTAGTCTTTTCTCTGCCAGCCCAATGTCAATGCAGAGAATAAAAAAAGAGCCAAGACCTTTTAAGCAGAGTGGGTGAAAGACACTGTTTCTTATAGGTGAAATTGTCAACAAAAAACATTCCCTACATACATCTAAGCACTTCCTCCATTCCACACTTTGGAATTATTGAGGAATAAATCCTTCTTGTCTTAAAAGAGGAACTTTTTGTGGGTAAGTGCAAACAGGAGCTTATGCAAGACACAGCGGGAAGATGTTGAACTGAAATTCAGCTTACGGTTACAGAGACATTAAAATGGGACACAAACAGAGCTCACAAAGAGTTATTCTTTTAGAGCTGCTGAGTTCAGTAAAAGGTTGCCTGTTATCAGAAAATAACTTTGAGAACAATATAAAACCTTTGTGTTTCTCCTGGAAGAAATTACAGGGATATTCAGGGTACTGCATACTGCCCTGGTGCTATGAAGGTAATTACTGAAATTATGTTAGTTCTTAGGATTCATTATTCCTTTCTCCATTTCCTTTTGTTGGGGTTGGAGTAAGGCATGTACAGCTATACCATGTGATACCTGGCAGACAGACTTACTGCCATTTTATAAGTACAGATTTGTAGGAAGAGGCTCTCTCTTCCTTAGAGACACATTATAGAAAAGTAGAGATCCTTGGTCTTTGTACTTCATATAAGAAGATTCATAGATTTAATATAGGAAGAGACCTGCTTACACTGGGCTCACATCCTAGTGCGAGCATCATACTCAGAAGGTCCTTAGATCATGCAAGATGAAGTTCTGCTGACTGCAGGTAACCACAGATTTCATTCAAGTTGACTGGATCTTGTGGCAGTTACCTCTTGTCTGGAGGATTTGATTTTGTCTTCCATTCTTTTTAAGCCTAGTTTGCTCCTGTGCTTTTGTGTAGCTACACTTTAAGCAGTTTGTCTCTACCATACCTGCAGAAGATTTAACTTTAGAAACTTCTCCAACCCATTTTCATTTATTTCTTTCATTACTTCTACATCACTACAACAGTAGATGCAGTATCAAATAGCTTCTTGTGCCGTGCATGCTCTGATGCTTCGCCTGGGTGGTTTGATTTCTACATACATACAGAATGGAGTTTTACACTGCAAGCTTATATCAATTCTGCTGTCCATCATTCCCACGTATCTGCCAGCATTACTGCTTTCAAAACAAGCTAAGAGTAAATTCACTTTGGTCTGCTAATCTATGCGGGGAAAAATAAAGTAGATTCAAGGCTTGGTACAAACCCAAAAATTGTGATCAAACTATATAGTTAGTAAATTGTTTGTCTAAATCTTTCATGTATGATGAAAGATTATTATCATAATTCATTATCAAATTACAGACTTTGCAATGCAGGCAGTCACAAATTTGGCTTTGTATCAATCATTTTAGACCAGCTGGGTAGAAATTAACACAACTCTAGGATACATAAAATGAAGTGCTCTTTCATTTTTAATTCACTGGAAACTTTGAAGGAAAGAAATGTAAGCTCTTTCAAAAATGTCAGTTTTCCCTGATTTTTGCAAATCGCTCCATTTCACTGCAGAGGTACACATCCACAAACACAGAGTAACTTCTCAATCAAAATAAATAACCTATAAAGTATACATAAAAAAAAAAGCCGTGCAGTTTAAAAATCCCTTTCTTTCATTGTTTCTGAGGCAGTCATACACGTCAGTGATCACCAGAACAATTATTAAACAAACACAAAAGCTAAAAGCCTGGCTACTCACAAGATACAATATTGTCAAAATTCCTGCTCTGAGCTTTTTCAGTCTGCGGAGATGACCTTGTACAAAAATGCTTGTTTTCATTATGTCTACTTTGCCTAAGCTACAAGGCCATGTATAGTGACAGCTGCATTTGGGAGCAACTTAAAACAAATTTTATCTTAGTGGCACCTAATCCAGAGACTGGTACAAGCAGCATGGAAAAGTCAGTGTCAAAATTAAACAATGAAGGCTTTTCTAGGAACAGATGCTTTTTGCCTGCAGCTGTAAAAACCTTAAAACAATCCTATACCCCACTGTCTGGTCACGCAACTATCACAAAGCGAGGCATAAATTTTGCCACTTATTGCAAATGTTTGCCAAGAGCTTCTATAACCCTTTTTAAAAACAGTAACAGGGATTTCTTGAGGGTGATTATGAGGCCATTTTATCCTTTAAATGAGTGCAAGGCTTTTTCAATTTATGCTCATGATTCTTGGTACAACACCAAAAGCATAACTTTTAAAGTTTGTGCTTTCCACAGATATAGGAACATAACTGAAAAATCATAAGAAAGGGGTTCACTAAAGAGACAGCACACTCTTTCACTAAGATGTTATGGACCAGACAGAGACAAACACTATTAATTCACGTTTGAAATGGCAAGTGAATGTTTTCTTAGCATAGCAATTACTAAGCATTGTAGTGCAGCACTATCATTACACGGCTGCTAAGATCCTGTTGACTATTTTGGTGTCGTGTCTCCACAATACTACGTTAAATATCCTCATCACCTCAACTCTCAAAAAAATTTCCTCTTTCTATTGAATGAAAGCACTAATAAACTTTAAATCGAAATATAGAAGTTTTTTCACCAAGGGTTTATAAGTCCGTGAATAAAAGTAAATCACCAGTTCCCAATTAAGTGAGCAATTTACAATGTCAAGAATCTAGTTGTGCTCTATATGAACTGATGGGAGTTTAGATTAGCTTCTGTTGTGTATTTAAAAGTGATAGCACCAACATGATTTACATAAGTACAATATTTTCAAATATTTTCTCACCAAGCAAGCACTTAAAAATTGTGAAGTGTTTCCTTTCTTACTCAAGTTAAAAAAAAAAAAACACAACAACTTTTCCAGAACAACAGTTCATTAACACCTCACTATTTATAAGTATAATTGGGTTGTTTGATGAGAAAACATGAGAGAACACTGTGACTACTATAATTTGCACAAATACAAATTTCATTGTTTGAAAACAAATCAGCAATTCAACGATTGTTGTTGTTTTTAAAATAAGTGTATATCATGCAATAATGGAAGTGATCATGTTATAGCTAACATAGGATAGAAAGGTTAAACCATGAGCTGGCACGCTTTAATTTACAAGTTGTAAATTAATCTTTTTTAATTGCGAAAAATGAGAAATTTAATTTTTCATTTATGATTCAGCTAAGTATAATTTATACAGACAGCAGTGCTACACTATTTAGCTACAGAGTACTGCTTTCCCACTTTAAATAGCACAGGAACAAGGGACGTAGCTGTTTAATATGTTCATAAAGCTGCTTAGGTTTTCTTCTCATTTCATGCTAACACCTTTTTAATAGCTAGCATTATGACAGAAGCCTTGCATAAAAATTCTCCACCTCGAAAGTAAAACACAGCAAACATTCAAAATCAGAATAGCAAGCAATGGTTTTAATTGCAGTTTTTAAAAAATTCAGGGTTTTAAATTAGGTCTTGATCCCCAAAATCCTTAGCATCCTTAAATTACACCAGCAAAGCCATTCAACTCAACGTGATTACTTCTAAAATAAGGACAACTCACATGACTGAGCATTTATGGAGCCGAACCTATAACCAAAATTATAACAATGACTCCTCATTACTTTCAAATTCAAATAAATTGATCCTTATCCTTTGAGAGTTTCTCTCAAATCCAGCTACGCTTACGGATGGAATGTAATAGAGACAGAGAACGAGAAAAAGGAAGAAGGGAGATATAAATATACACACAAAACTACAAGTGCTGACAAATCAAAAGCTAACAGATGTGTGACTTCTAATTAGTTATAATAATCTGTGCTTTGACGCTATTGGAACACGCCTCGCCTTCCCTTGGAAATCAAACAGCTTCCTTTGGAGTTTTAAACTCTCCGGTTGCTTCTAAATTTATTCAAGGAAAAAAACCTTGCTTTCAGCAAATTTTAGATATCTACAGTGATAACTTTATGAAAAGAAAATATTAAATTATAATTATCCTAAACAGACACAGTCTTGTGAAACTAACCCTACATTCATATGAAAATACAAAGCATTGACTATAATGAATTTGATTCATCCTTGGACACAAAGCTTTACCACAGTAAACTCAGTCAACTGTTGCTCTTGCTTTTATATTCATAGTACTTAAATAGCGCACTTTAAAACAAAAAAAACTCCAATTGGCTTTTCATACATCCACCCTCCCCAAAAATAACGCACTTGAAAAACCCAAATGATATGAAAAGGCTTCAAGGCCTCTTTTCTCCTTTTCACAGCACTTTTTTTTTTTATTTCTGTTTGCAGTAATCTGCCTTTCACTTTCTCATTGCTACAGAACAAACGAGGAGGCTCAGCACTTTGAAAAGGGGGCTCAATGTGTAATGGGTCCACTAGAATTAATTTAGTTGCACCAAATCCATTGAGCAGTGCGGTTTTTTTCTCTTCTCAAATCATTTTGAGTCGGACGCAGCCCCCAGCCTTTGTAATTCTAGTAAAGCACTTAAAGTGCACAGTAGGTGTTCATCAGGACCATCTGGTCAAAAGCAAAACAAGCTGCTGATTTTGCCTTTGAATAGAATGAAGCAAGTGTGAATTAGTCTCTTCAATTAGCACTATTACAACCTGTCAAGTGCATATTGTAAAACAGGATTATTACAGTATTGGTCACCAGTGCAATTATTTACTCTCTGCCTTTTCTTGCATATAAAAATGTCCATGTTTACTAGTTTTTGATAACTGAAGATCGTTTCTTTAATGATATGCACGTCCAAACCCACCAAAACCAAATTACAGGTTATGAAACGTATTCTGTCAGGAATATATTAAGCTTCATAATTAATAGAGAAGTAAAAGAGTGCCCTTTCTTTAGCTCTTACTGCTGTTTCTGTTGCATAAATAGAAAAAGAATAATGGTTCTATACGTTTATCAATACGATCTCTTCAAAACACATCTTTACAGTCAGATATTAAGATATTTTAAGGCCTAATAAAGCTATCACTTTTGAACAGGTACATAAAAGAGAATTTCCTTGGGAAATAAAGAGAAAATACTTCTCATTTAATTCCTAACACATGACCATTCACAAAAAGTTTATCAAGGATTTCTTTCAGCAAATAATTTTCAGTTTAGCCATGTGCTGGTTTGCTTTAAAAGAAAGGCAAAAAAAGCCAATCAACAAATCAAAAAGTTGATTTAGCTTTATAAAAATAGATTTTTTTCTCCTTATTTAAGAAGTCAAAACCCAGCTCACTGGCCGGTACTCATTGACCAGCGTAGAACACCAAGGCTTTCACAGCAATAGATGTTTAAATTATGTATACTGTTGTTATAACTCACTATAAATTTAATATAATTTTGACATGACAGATTTCTTTAAAAAGCAAGCAAAATATTCAAATTTCACAAAAATAATGTCTCGAGCATAATCAGTATAGCAAAAACATATTTTAGTAGCTTCTCTGATACTAAGAAAATAATTGAACAGTCATATAGAATGTTTGTATATCTATTAAATATCAAAAAGTTTTAGTTACTGATTTTTATTAGCATAAGAATAGTTTTCAATTATATTAAAGCAAGATTAAAAAAACCTCAAAATAGAACACAACTCCTTCTGAAACTGTTAATGTATATACCAGATTTGGATATGTCCACATTCTGATCTCTGGGAAATGTATTTTGTCATAATTACTTAGCTATAACATTAAAAAAAAGAACATTATTTTTATATACGTTTCATATCCCCATGCCAATGTCTGACCTTTACTGTGGATGATCTTACCCAACAACAATTGGCTTGAAAATATTTTGAACAGATACCAAAAAATCAGATCTGAAAAAGGTACAAGACCTTCAGCTGGATTATTTTTCTGCATGCTGAAGGCAACTAATCTGCTTAACCATATATATATATATAAAGTTTATTTAGGCCTTATTTAATAAGGTTTCTGCCTGCGTGTTTATAAATGGTGGGTTTGTATCTTGTTTCACATTCGTCCACTCATAAAAAACCCCCAAGTGTTTAAAAATTCAGCACAAAGGATTTCAAACTGTCACTAGGGTCTGTCAACACAGAATTTATAGTTTATCTCAGCCCAAGCAGTTCTATGCACAAATAGTTCCTCCTCCTGCCTGGAGTGCTATTGGATACATTGCTTTTCATATTCCACCTTAGCCAGTAAGTCTATAGGGAACAAAGAACAAATATATTACCTATCACAGGTGACAGGGATGCTAAGCAGCAAACCTCCCATTAGGTTATTGGCTAAAGGAAGGGAATAAAGAGCAGATGCAGCTATGCAGAGGCAGCCAGTATTTAGGGACCCATCATCTTCTTTGCATTGTTTGCACAGGTTTTATGTTTTACTAGGAATTATAGTGGCCGGTACATGCTTTACCTTACATTCTCAATTGGAATTTCCAGCAGTTACAAAATAAAAATCACCAGTCTACAAAGAAGCCTGAGGTTTCTGCATATTTAACTCCTCCACCCTTCATCAGCCACAGCTTGTGTACACTGGATACTTCTGTAATCCTGCACACAGGAATCACAAAAAGGCTTCAAAGTCTACACCAGCAGTCAAACAGACAAACGCAAACCCCTTGTTTTTAACAGTTATCTAGTTCATTAAAAATTTTAGATTTTTTTTTATACGCCACTGACTAAAACAACAAAAAGTGTGAAGCATGTTATTGTGACAAGAACTCAAATTCAGAAAGTTTTTCATAAATCAGTTTGTCTGCTCCAGAGTGAGAACACAAACTTCTTTTTACAAACCATTTAAATAATCTCCCTTTTGAAAAGGGCTGTCCTTCATCTGCATCGAATAATATAACTGCAACTTGCAAAAATGAAAAGTAGAAATGCCATTTCTAACCAAGAACAGGTTCGTAAGAATCAACGGAAAACAAATTATGTGGAAGGTGGCAATGCCTTGTAGTAATTTAGCATAAAGCTTCTCAAATCAAATTTTTAAAATTCTCTCACTCCAATTGCAGATAACCTCTACAAATTATTTTAGGAGAATAAAGAACAAGTATCCAGACTAAATTCCATTTACTCTTGGAAGTATTAGGAGTTCAATTTGTTAGAATTGTCCTTATTTAACGACATTAATACATTGGAAATGTATTGAAATGTATTAATTTGCAGTCTCCAAACTGGCACAAAACCTACTAATTTCCACTTTAAAATGCGGATCATGGAAAAAAGTAATCATGATATTTCCCAGAACAGTATCTGCCCAGAATTAATTTAATACTGCAATTTTACAAGAACAAACAGATGTCAGAAACCTGTGACACAGATTAATTTGCAATTTAGGCCAACATGTTATCATTAACTTTCCAAGTTAACAACTCCCCTGCCCAACTCACAATGAAAATCCAATAGCCAGAATTTTGCACAAGATCAGTTTAATTTTTTATTTCATTTATGAAGATTCCCTGTAGGCTCCTAATCACACATCAATATAATTGAATGTAACTTCTATTTTTTAAGCTGAGAAATTAAATTGTAATGCATAAACAGTTGAATACATAGATAAAGCATATTAAAGAAAAAAAAAAACACCAACCAAAACATGCATTTTCAAATACCATCCAAAATCCAACTATTGAATTAATACACAAAAAATTGTGGAAGCAGACATGAGCACTACGGCTTCACGCTTCTCTCTGAGAATTTTCTGCCAGATTGTTCCCCTGTTAAACAGCAGGATTTCTTTGAAATAACAATTCATCCGTATATCATTTAATATTAAACATGCGTTCTAAACAATTAAAAAAAAAAATAACAGAGAACTGAAGCAACAGTAGTTTAGTAAAAGCACAGATCAGAGTTCACTGTATTTTCCATTTAATCCATTTTTAATCCATTGCAAAATATTTATGACACTTTTGAAAGGGTAGCAGAGTTGGGCTTTTGGTGTGGTGGGGTGTTGGGGGTTTTTTTGAGACACTTGGAAAAAACATCCATTCCTTAAAATTCATGACACTAATAATAACAACAAAATACACAACTATCCCTGGAGAGACAGTTGCACCCAACTGTGGCAAGCAGAAGAACATTTATAGAATTTTAAATATTTCTTTTAATAATTGATGCAGTCATTTTGAATCTTTCTGCATAAGATATAACGTGTGAGTAGATTGCATTAACACTGCTTAAACATTTCAACTTGTCAGTATGGCCAAGTCGATTTCTGAAATATTTGCAGTATTTTTCCATCGAAACAGTAATAAAGGTAGAATAAATATATGCCACTGCTTTATAATCACTGAACATTAATGAATATTTTATGTCTTTTTAAATCTCCCTGTTTAATTTAAAAGGGTGAAATTAAGTCTCCTCCCTGCAATATGCCAATTATCTGTAAATCAAACAATAACTTGGCCATTATACTCCTTTTTGTTAATATACCAGAAGCTAATTTGAAAACACTGAACGGTATTTTTAGGTAATAATTGAATAGTCCTTCCTGCCCTCTTGTGGTTGGCAACTGCAACTCATATAGAGCTTTTCCACGATTATAGAAATATACCAGAAGGAAAGTAAACTATTAATTTGTTAAAGTGTGAACAAGAAGAGTGAAGAAAGAAGAAAAAAAAAATCTAACAGTCCCCTGAGAGGAGGGAGACAAGGGAGAGAAGAGAATGAAAGATATCACAGATTCCTCCAAATTGCACAAACTAACTAGATTCATCAATCATTTGTTACAATGTTCACTCTATGCTAAAAGAAGAAAAAAAAATTAAATTAAAAAGCCATTAGGGAGTTAACATACAAAAGAGTGGTTGTTTTCTATAATTAAACAAATGTTCGCCAACCCTTTTACCTCAGCCAAATCCCCAGTGACTCCCACGAGACTTTGCACAGGCAGAATATTCACCTGTTCAGCATCAGCTGCACAAGAAGGTCCTGAGTTCTCTTTTCATTTTAGCCTCTGAGATTGTCTTCATCATTTTAAACACTATATTGGATGTAATACTTAGATATGGGACAGAAAGGCAAAGAAATGTTTGATGCTCGTGCTGATTATGGGGTGGCAGGGTGGGGGTTTTTTATTGTTTAAACAGTGAAAATCATAACTGACTTCTAAGTTGACTTTATATGTTAACTGTAACCTGCCACTACCAACAAACAAGAAACCTTCAGTGCACATAAAGGCAGCCTAGATTCCTGTGCACTGTCACAGCTTTCTGCTTCCTTTGCCAGGTTAAGATTCACCAGCAAAATAAAAACTGATATAGCATAGATTGATTAAAAAAATAAAATTAAATCAAACAGACAATATGCACATGTCTTTTAGAATTTTACCATTTAAAAATTAAAAACAAATAGTCTGATCACTTATTTCCATAAATATTCAAATAATTTTTAATTGTAGAGAGTGGGAGCTTGGCCCCTCAAAAAACAAAATGATGCAACTGTTTATTTATTTATATTATTTTAAAAAAAACCCAAACTTAACTATAATTGGTTTTCAAAAGTAAAGTAGAAAGCAGACTTTCGCTCCAGGGAAAGATCAGAATTTAGATCTTAAGAATAACAGGATTCACAATGAAAACAGATAATGATCACTTTTAATTGCTATAGGAGATACTGCTCCTATAGCTAATATTACAGAACTTAAAATAATTTGTTCTACGATGTCAGCATGTGCCATGAAAAACTTCAATAAAATCTGTTTAACCCTAAAAGACTGAGAGAAGCATCAGACCAATAGCAAACACATATTTAATTTGAAAAGCAAACATTTAATCTTAATATTTTGTCATGTGAATTCTGAGGATTCACATTTGTAGATTGCTTATGATGTTTCCCGAATTAGCGGGTTAGATGGAAAACAACATCCCAAACATCTGGCATTAGAAACACCATGGAGTGTTAGATAAAAACTTTTGGCTTTAGAAAGGAGTTTTTAAAACACCCAAGGACTGCTTGTTCTAAATCCAGAGGGTCCAGAGTCACGTTAGAGATACTTGTTCCTCCAGGACTGAATTCTGATGAAGCTCTCTACAACATCACCCCTTGCTGGCCGTTGCAGAGAACGGCAGTGACGCCCATTACACACAAAAACATTTGGCTCCCACAGCAGTAAGGATTACAGCACTACGACAGCAACCAGTAAGGTAGAGGTGTCTACAAAATGGAGATGGAGCTGGTTGAAAGGAAGAAAGACAGAGGGACTTCAAGAGGCTTAAAGATAAAATGTCATTTGAATAACTGCCTTTCCTCATCACTCTCGAATAACTCAGTAAACATTTTTTTGTATATTTTGCTACTACAATGGAAAAAAACCCATCTTTTCTGTATAATTTAATAGAAAACCTTTTTTTTTTGCCCAAGTTCTTTAATCAAATTACAGCAATCTTGATGATCTGGTTGATTAAACCAAAAAAAAAAAAAAACCACAACTACTAAAATAAAGGAATATCCATCAAGACCATGTAAACCTTCTTTAACAGAGCTGGCATTAGCTATAATGAGCTACATTTATTCCTCAGCTGTGAAACAGCACTCACCTCCTGAATGGTACTGCTTCCTGAGAAGTTGAGGTTGTACTCCCGCTGGACTTCTCGATGGGTGACGATCAGCATGAAGTTTTGATTTAATGACTCCTGCAGGGCCCTGAAATGGTTGAAAGAAAAACAAGAAAATCAGGGATAAGCATGTTATAGCTTGTTTTACAGTTAGATGCAAAAACCCCAGGGTACCCTAAACTCTGCATGGACAAGTCCAGGCACAACATTATCATCTCTCTTTTCACTCTTAAACGCAAGGAAGCATGCTGAGAATGACCAAAGGCCATTCCTGAACTCCTTCCTTAATAAGGTGGCTGAAGCCTTTAAAGCTCTTCTAAATGTTAAGTATTCTCAAAATGGAGAGAGTCACATTATCTTCACAAACATCAGGTATGTTTAGCACTCATAATGCCATTAATACCAGGCTTGTAAGCGTATTGATGACCAGACAAAATATCAAGCTACAATGCACATTAAAAACGGATGGTAAGTAGAACAAGGCAACGCATGCTCTCGCTTCTCTTGGGTTACCTGAAGCATAAACCAAACGGAAATTCTTCCGCTTAGTTTCACTCAAAGCACATAAACCCTGCTAATTAGAACTGGAAAACTGGAAAACCACAGCAAAATATCTCATGTGGGTATTGAGCGTTCAGAAAAGTTAGTTCTGCTCAAGTTGTTTTAAATGTATGTTAAAACATCCTTAACTATATGAATTAAAAAAAAATAATCTTAAGATACAGATTAAACAGGCCAACTATGTGTTCATGTTGTCACAAACTTGGCTTTTTTGTGATTTTCCTGATAACAAAGCATGTGGATGTTAAAAAGGCATCCTGTTTGCTTAACTAGGTACAGAATGATGCAGCTACCTACTTTTCAAAACAGAAGCAGGACTTCTGCTACAGACACAGCAATTACAGCTGTGCACAATCTTATCTAAGCTACAAAACTGCAGCAACGTTGTAACATAGCCTGGATTGCTAAACAATATTTATGCAGATTTGACCTGTTCAGTGGCATATGGAATTGTACTGAGCTTATTTGATTCCTTTCTTTCTTATCTCTTAAAAAAAATGCCATACTGGGGTTTTTATCCTTCACATCTTCGCTCTTCCATGACGCTGCAACATGCCATTCCTCTTAGGAATAAAGGACAAATAGTGTATGCAGATGAGCACAGCCATATCTTAAGATAGAAGAAGGCAAGAAAGACTACAACATAATTTGAGTCCTGATTTGTTAGTTTTAACTTCTACTGTAATTACTAAGCAGCAGTTTTGCTACTGGGATGGTAGTCAACCCATGCAATACTCACTGGATGCTTCAGCAAGAGATGCACAGTTTGCTTTAGCATCTCAAGAAAAGTTACCTTACAAAAATATCTTCACTCAGCAACTTAATTTGGATTCTGTGACATCTTAAGCATAATGATCACATACTACAAAACAAAATCATGAAGTGCTATTTCTCATCTTTTATGGCTTTGTAATATGGAAGATAAATAAAACTCATTGTCTAAACATGACCAAGTGTATGAGAGACATTACAGCTGCAACTAAAGTCAGTCATCTGACATGAAGTTAACTGCACTTGTCACAAAATCTTGTGAGAAAAGAATCTAAACAATTTAAAATTTGTCCTTCAAAAGAAATGGGGAAAAAAAAAAAAGTCCTGAAAAGCTGTATGCCTATTTTCAAGGGTAATTCTAATTTGATTCTTAACAATAAGTTTTGCATCTCCATAGCCATATTGTCTTTTGGCAAATGTTCAGTAGCAACTAAAATATCCTGCTGTGCTTTTTCAGATCCTGATTTTTTTTATTTGTTTTCAGCAAATACTGGAGGCGAATGCCATACTTAATTGCTCTGAAAACATTAATTGCAGCATATGTGAATGACTCTGGATTCTACACACAATCTCACAAGGCTCCATTATAGCTATTTTTGACTCTTATCTGAAAATCTGTAAATGCTAACCAATAACATGATTCACATTTTCATTCTGTAATTGATGTAAACACAGAATGAAACAGGCTAGTTTGATCAAATCCTCAGTCTCTCAAGGTATGCATGATAGACACACTTCAACACTATCCAAAATACAGTGCCAATTAAAAGCATCTGTTCATAGGAAACGTTTCCCACTTCTCAATTTCATCTGGGCATGACAGCAGTGAACATTTAGAAAAGGAAAAAAATACTCTTCAAACACAGTTAATTTAAATTAAATGCCTTAAAATTAAAAGCCTCAAATTTTGAGGTAACTAATAATTTTGACACCTCTGCTTTTTGGATTTCTGAACAACACAAGCTGAATGTTGTTAACAAGCAAGTTCTCAGTACATATTCATAGCCAAATAGAGTCAAGAAGGATGCTGAAAATTAGGCTGGGTCAAAGAAAAAAAATTGAAAAAATTTAGGAAAAAATTGGTTCTGAAAGCACATGGTTGATGATTCACCTTCAGAAAAATAATATAATGAGGAATATTACTTTTGCTTACACAAAAATGCAGTGGTCAACTAATCCGATCCTATAAACTCCTACATCAAAATTTCATGTGGTCTGACAGCAACAAGACCTGGACCATATATATGTTACAAGGCCAAAGTGGGGAAGAATTGATGGCTCATCTGATGGACCATTTGGGCCAAGGACTTCCTATGGGTATCAATGCTCCTGCATGGGATGGGTCGATTTGACCACACAGCTGGACAGACAATGACATCTGTCCCCTCCCATTTTCATTTCCTCCAGCAACTAGGAATGTAGATTACCCCAAATTACTTGTGCCAATAGAACTGGGCTTCCAAAACATACCTTGCCCTACAACTGTATTTTCAGCCATTAAGGTTATAAAAATAAGTGTATTTAAAGAAGACTTCTCACTGCCAGTAAGCTGAACCTTACTTTTCTTTTGTTTTAGATGCACATGAACTGCAGCGAGAAGACTGACTTTGAATACAAAGCACATGGCTAAAATTTTGGCTTCAGTGTTTGCAGCAGTTTCATTTCCCTGCACATGTTATCAGTTGACTACAATCTTCCAAATTAAACATTTGCATTAAAAGAAAAATTTTTAAAAAGGGGAAAAATAAATCAGGGCCAAACACCAGATCCCATTAAAGTCAAGAGAGATTTTTCTTTTTGCCTTCTTTTTCCCATCAGTGCTCACAGAATTTAATTGATCTAAGAATTAATTACTGGGAAAAGAAAACCAAATTCTAGAAACAGGACTAAACTAGGCCACTCTTATCAGCACCCCCTACTGCAAACCCTGGCTTTCAAAAGGATTTGCTGATAGGTTTTATACTGCCATGACATTATTTTTTTCCTCAGATGAATGATTATACATTCACTATTCAGCACAGGAGGCAACAGAACTCGATGGGATGTTTTGGGCACCAATCTTCCATTACAGGAACTCTGCCTACACCCAAAAAAAGAGTCCAAGAATAGACAAAGGAAAATAGACCTGTGTACAATCATTGCTCTGACCAGTTCTGGCAAGAGACATTCAGATCACCTTAGGATTTCATATGGATTGCCTATATAGCATTGGTTATCAGCACTATCACAATGCACAGAAACCTCAGTCATGGGCCAGGATTCAGTTGGGCTTGAAACTCTGCAATATGCAAACAAAAATGTTTCCCTTTGAAACTTACATTTCCAGCAATGAAAGATGCAGGAATTTTTTTTCCCCACTAAACTCAAAATGACAATACTCGATTAAGAGTCTGAAAAGAGTTTATTCAGTAGCTACTCCATCCAAATTCCAATACAGTACCATTTATGAACCAGAAGACTAATAAAGTAAGACCAGAAAAAATATCTAGCCAAAAAAATGTGTAACTCAAAATAATGCTAATCTTAGGGGAAAGCAATGTTCAATTAATCTATGCAATGCTAAAGAAGGTGGTATTAATATTTTATAATAATATATATCATATATATCATACAGTATAAGCTTCCAGTTTTACTGCTTTTCTATTCTTTAAGACTTAATATATAAAATAGATTGGGTTTATCTATTGTTAAGTGACTGCCTTAATGCTTTTTTTTGATGTAATACTTTAAGGATACTTTTGGTTTCAAAGCTTTAACTATTACTGAAATTTCAAAGAAAAAAAGCTATTAAAAGCAATGATCAGCAAATGCTCCCTTTCATTTCAGTTCTATAAGTTTTTACAAAATAGATTCACTGTTTCCTATTAGGAAATATCTTTCTTCATCACATGGAGATTTCCCAAAAAATCTTTGAATTTTATATAAATAGGTATGACACAAGGTAATTAACATTTCCATTTTAAACTTACAGATTTATACAAGCACGTGTCAACAGAAGTCCAAATTTACTGTAATTACAGATTATTTACATTAAAACAAAATAAGAAATCAGTATGTAAATGTAATGTTTGTTGTAGCTAATGCAGCAGGAGGTGGTAGATTAGGTTCAAACAGCAATCAGTTAGCAAATCTGGCTAACATGTAAATGAGCAGAAGCCCTTTTGTTTACATTCTATTGCATTTTAAACTTCAGGATTTTTAAACTGTCTCATGAGCAGATGTGAAAATAAAACATTAATCTTACCATTCTTATTGAAGCTTTCAAAGTAACTAAAGCAAGGCACTGCTCCTGTCCAGCTAAACAGACAATACTAATAATTGGAGTTGCAGGTTACATCATTCTTAATTAACACTCTGCTACAGTTGGTAGCATACAACAGGACACCATGCCACAGTCACCACTCCTCTGCAACAACCACACTCAGCAATCTATGGATCCATCACTCAAAAGATGGAGGGGATTTATTCCTATAGACACAGCTGATTACATCTCTTAACAAAATTACAATCACTTAGCAAAAATATATTATTTGTAGTAATCACAAAGGTGTACACCTGGTCAAATAGCTTGTAACTGTTTTGGACTTCCCAGTGATCCATCAGGTATAAAGCATCTAAGACTTTCGGCTATTTAGCAAAAAAAGAACAAACACGAAATACATTATATCCATTGAATTGACAACTGAAGAAAAAAAAAAAAAAAAAAAAAAGAGAAAAAGAGCCTCCTAGAACACGCAAGATCAGGAGAGATATCAGGATGACAGCTCCACGGCCAGACTCACACACCTACACTTTTGACACTCCATTGCATTCTCCAAAACCTTTTCTGGGAGCTGGGTATTGCCAGCTTTGTTGCCCCGAGGCAACAAAGGGAAGGAAAGTCACTCTGAGAAAGTAAAGAATCTAATCTGACCAAGCCAGTTCAAGGGATCTCTCCCCACCTTGGACAATTAAATGATACACATTCTCTGGCACCTTTCTTTTTAAGGCTGCTTCCCAAAGGAAATCATATTTTCCTCACGCACTTGTCCCATCTGGTAACTTTTGAACATATTCAATAGATTCAAGGATGTCTAACAGCATTATGAAGGTCTCAAAGATTGGGTGTAAATCAACAGCTGGGTAGAGGAAAGGGACCCAAATTAGTACCCACCTTAGTAAAAAAGCTGCAGTACAAGCATAGTATTTTAAAACTCCATCCAGCCAACTTCTAGGCAATGAATTACAGAACTACCTACAGCATGTGATGTTGTGGGGGTTGGAACTAGATGAACTTTAAGGTCTCTTCTAACCATTCTATGACTATAGACTATTGTCTATGCAGGGGAAAAAGTCACATGGATTCTACAAAATAAATGGGAAGAACTGGTGGCAGTGTCATAGGTAGGTGAGATCATGGAAAGCAGAGAAGGAAAAGGCTGAGTTACTTCAGCCACTGGGATGGGGCAGGAATTCACTAGAAGTCATATTTCATTACATCCACAGCTCATAGAACACATTGTTATTGTTCTGGATATCATGCATGGAAAAGGAGGGCTTTGCCAGCTGAAATTGTGGAAGCAGGGCATGTAACCCTACAGGTGGTATTTGACATTTAAATTTAATCTTTACACCTCAATTTACTAGCATGTGGTAGTAATTCACTGGGTTTCTATTACCTAGAAAAAGCTTTAGATATGCCACTGAGGAACGAAGATACCCTCGGAGATTTTTGCTTGTTTAAACTGCATGATCACTTTGCCATTACGTTTAGATGCTAGTTTTAAGTCAGTTCTGGGTTAAGCCCATTCAGTCTGTCACGATCAACTTCAATGCCTTTTCCAATATGTTGGAAAAGGATGCTTCTGACACCGTTTTCTCCCCCAGTGTCAAAAACAGGCACAGACTGGAGTTTATAGAGCTGCGACCAGATTGCTCCTTTTAAGAAGGGCATATACATAAAATATCATGTACTGAAATCTCAGGCTTTTTAAATATCACTTTTGGGAGATATTCAAATCACGACTATTTATCTGTGGTTCAAAATAGAAGGCATTTGAAGAAAGCAATGGATGAGCTCATAAAGTAAGCAGCAAAGTTCCTTAACATCCATTAATAACAGATGTGAGCATCGTGCTTTTAAAAATTATGTGCTTTTAAAAAACTAATCTGAATAATAACTGACCTAACAGTAGGCAGTAAACGGTGTAACTGGGTTTGGTACATTGCTTCAATTAAATGTGTTTTGATCTGCATTGATGCTCTAATTGGAGGCAAGCCTCCCCTTTCATCTAGAATTTATGACTTCAGGGAGATGATCTAGCCTTCAAATTATCCATGTTTAAGTAGCCACTAATTAATCATCATTTGCTATCCCAAAGCTACCAACTTTATTTTAAAAATACCCAGAACTAATCTCCACTATGAAACAAGTCTAAACTGTAAAGGTAACAATCTCTTTGATTTTAATAGCAAGTAAAGTCCTTTTAAACTATTCATCCAATAAAAAAGCCTAAGAACTGTTTTTAAACAGTTTGTTGTTATATAGTTTATTGCGGTTGCGATAAACAACATTTTTCAGTTTTCTTTCCAGAATAAAAGACATTCAAATTACAATATACAGAGACATCTGGATAGAAAAATTTGAAATTGGAAATGGATTTTTAAACAATTTGTATCTGGTTTTCCACAGCATTTTCTCTGTCCAATGGCCTATTGTCCTCACACACAACTATAGCTCCTGTAAGCACATACAGTTCACATCACAGCTCACCACCACCCTGCTCCCTCCATTCCAGTCACGCTATTCCCTCTCTTAATGCTTCTTTCTTCATTATTATTATTTTTATAATTTGTATCAGCATTCCTATTTCCTTCCAAGACTACACGGTTATGTGCACAAGTACCTTTTAGTAATTTATTAAGTGCTTTTAGTCAATAGGAAACCAGTTACTTATTTCCATGGATTGTTAAAGAATTTCCTCCATCAGTAATACGACTGCATTTGTAGAATATTCTATTATTGGCCACAACAGCAGAAAAACAACTCCCTCTTCAGACAACTTGAAGGCACTCTAGTCTAACGACCCCGCGATTTGACCAATTCCAAACACAACCCTCCCCGCGTTTGCCAGAGCTGCTCTTCCAGCCTCAATTACTGCGCACCCTCTAGTGGCTACCGAATAAAATTCCTATTTTCCTCCTAAAGAACATAGTAAAGATCCTATTTACCATAAAATAACGTTCCCTTTTCAAACCTTACCAATATTCAGTGACGTATGAACACTCACCGTTTAACTTTTTGAGTATTCGAATCAGTAATAAAAGTTACCCTGCTCAGTTGGAGAAACCTGTTTATTTTGCCTACCTACCTACATTTTAAAAGTCTAAGAAGACAAGATAAAATAATGTTACAAACACTTCAGAAAGAAAATACTGATCTGCTGGCAATGACTTATACAAGCTTACATTAAACGAACTAACAAAACACAGTAATTTATGAAAGGCCAGCTCTCAGTTCCAGGGAGACTAAATTTTTATTAAAGTCACTACATCTGGGAGGTGTAAAACTCTGTATGTACCTACATGGTTCATGTACCACACCAAGGCTCTAAAACACTTAACCACCATCTTTTCAATACTGAGTTGCTGAACTGCTTCATCCCAACACTTACTAGAGCAGTGAAAAGGCTTTGCATTTACTGACTGCAGATTCCTGCAAGGACACATGAGGCTTCATAAAAACCATACAAAATACAAATAGAATTTATGGACAAAAAAACTTACCCAGAATGACTTGAAGAAGGAGGAGGCAGGTCAGGTGTTAGAACATAAAGACTATTATTTTTTGGCAAGTGTAGAGTTTTTAAAACAGTCTGAGGGGAGAAAAATTATTATAAATATAAAACATTCACTAATTTTGACATATTATTTCTTTTAATTATCGATACTTATTTACAATACTACCAAATTTTTTTTTCAAAATATACATACTGTTAACTTCCTAACATCCTTCTTGTAGGTGGGCCATGTTATATATGAAAACAACACAAACCGAAATGATTTTTCCCAATTTTTTTTGCAATATTTTCATTTAGGAGTTCCTTTTAGGCCACCCAAAACATCTAATCCAGTTTGAAACTCACAATTCTTGCATCGTAATCCCCACCCACAGATGCTCAGTTTGAAACTCTGAATTTCAGAATAAACTGAAAACACAGTTGAAAACTTACACTATCATCTACATCTCCGGTCTTCCACCCTTTTAACAGCATTTTAGATGCAGGAATCTGAAGTTCATTTTCTAGAATGTGTTTGATATCTCCTAAAGAGAAAACAAAGAAAATATATACAATATACATACTGCTTTATTTCAAATAGTGCTGAGTTATAGTTAAATGAGAGCAAAGAGGAATTTACTACGAAAACCACTTTTAATCTAATTACTGTTGTGACATACACTTCAAACAGTAGACAAGATAAAATAAGAAGAAATAAGATAAAATAAATAATAATAATAATAATAATTAAAAAAAAAAAATCACACAAAGGATGAATGATTTGAGAATCTCATGAGGATATGATGATTTGGATGTGTAATTGAATAGTTCTACACCATGTATGCTAGACACACATTTGCAGAGGCATGCTGTCTGGAGCAGTGGACCTTCTCAGCAATGAAGAGGGAGCATATTTTTGATACCCAATTCCATCATCAATCCTGAGCTAAAAAACTGGAGTGTTCATACAATCTAACTGCTCTGAAATTTTTTTTAACCTTTTGTACATTTCGATGCTCTCCTTACCCTGTAGTTATTACAGTCACAACATAATTCAGGCTGAAGGGTACTTCAGGAGCTCATCTAGCACAAGCTGAGCTCAAAGGTCTAATTAAACCAGTTTAGTCAAGGATTTGTTTAGCTGACTCATGCACACCTCCAAGTTTGACAACTTCTCTGGCCTACCTGTTCCAGTACTTCACCGCTTTCACAACTGAAAAAACCCCAAACAAGTAAATCCTTGTATCTAATGGGAATTTTTGATGTTGCAAATTGTGTCCACTGCCTCTGATCTAATTATCGTGCACCTCCAAGAAGAGTCTGGCTCCATTTTCTCTGTGTCCTCCCAGCAGACAGTTGCAGTCTTCTCTTTCTCAGGCCGAACAAATCCAGATCTCTGTGCCTCTCCTCCTGTGTTGCCACATGCTCCAGTCCCCTGACAATCTTGCTGGCCTCCTTGCAGAATGTCTCACAAGTGCTGAATAGAGGGGAGTAATTATTTCCTTGGGTACATCGGCGACGCTCTTGCTATCAGTCCAGGATGTGGCCAGCTGCCTTCACTGCAAGGGTGTGCTGGTGACGCAGCCCTGGAGACCCTTTTTCACAAAGCTGCCTTCTAGCTTGCCAGCCCTCGGGCAGTTATCAGACAGGATAACACACAGCTACCCTTTCCCAGACGCTGGACTTCAACTTCACTTTCCTTGAACTTCATGAAACTCCTGTCAGCCCATTCGTCCAGGCTGTCCAGGGCCCTCTACCCAGCAGCCCTGTCCTCCAGAATATCAGCCACTTTCTCTGGGCCGGGATTCATTGTGAACTTGCCAAGAGCACTCACCTTAACAACCAGGTTTTTAATGAAGACATTAAGCAACAATGGCCACAGGATCAATCCCTGAGGGACATCTCTAGACTAGTTACTGTTCACCAGCCAGACTTTGAGCCCGGCAGTCCAGGCAATTAGCTACCTACAAGATCAGCACACTTATTCAACCCTTTTCTTAACAATACGACTTTAAGAATGCTAGCGCAGAGTATGTCAAAAGCTCTACTAAACTCAAAGTGATATCCACCATTCCCCCCTTGTTCACAGGACCCACCATCAAATCATAAAAGGCAAATAACGTTGTTTAGGCACAATTTGCCCTTTGCCAATCCATGCTGGCTCTTCCAAATCACCTTCTTTTACTTTCTGTGCTCAAAAAGGGCTTCCAGAAATATTTTCATCATAGTCTTCCCACAAACCAAGTTCAGCAATCGCCATTGAACAGTAGGCTCACATTTTCCTCAGCCCTTCTTCTCATGCCGATGCAGAAGCCCTTCATGCTTTGCAGAAGCCCTTCTATCCCTCAGTGGTTTCAGACCCACCTGACCTGAGGCTTACTTAACTACAAATGTGCACACTCTGGCAACAACTCTGTATTCCTCCTGGGTAGCCCCATCACTACCTTCCACCTTCTGTGTACTTTCGTTTTGCATTTAGCTTAGTCATAAATTCTTTGTTCTTCTGTGCTGGCCTTCTGCCTTGCTTGCTTCTCTTTCTGCGTGTTGGAAGGGACTGTGCTTGTCCTTTGAAGAGGTTGTTCCTGAAGATCAACCAGCTCTCTTGGGCCCCTTTGTCCTCACAGAAGTCTCTCATGGGAACATGCCAAGCAGATCCCTGAAAAAGCCAAAAATCTTCTTTCCCGAAGTTCACGGTTGAAATTCTACTATTTGCCTTCTCTCAAAGGCTACTATTGTACTTCTCTCAGGACTTTAAACGCAAGGCTGCCCTCAATCTTCATATACCAAGGGTCAGACAAAAGTTCTACGCTGACTGTTTCTGCCCTACAGCTTAATCCTTTATATATGAAAGTTAATAAGAAAAGAAAAAACAAAAATACTAAGGCTGCAAAATTCTGATTTGATCAGGCTTTGATACCTGCTTTGCATGGAGGTTGCTCAGTGCAGTGCTGTGCAAACACTAATCAGGAATTCAAACTGATTCAAATAATCAGTTTCAAAATTCAAATAATCACCACTAGGTGGCACCAACCAATACCAAATCGAATGCCAAAAAGACAAATCAGGATCAAAAGTTTCAATTTCAAAATTTCATCACAGACATAAGGCTGAAGCACTGAAAATTGTTTTGATCAACTACTTCTTCATGTAGTTCTTTATTTTTATCTGTATAGAATCTTCACTTAAAAGGAAAAAAAAAAATTTAAATATTCTTCTTCTTTAGCAGAAGTAAATTAAGTCACAGTTTGGGGAATGCAAAAAACAACACACTCTGCAATACTAACAATAGCATATTTCTAATGTATTGTTAGAAAATGCATCAGTTTTAGGATAAAGACAATAAAACGGATAAAAGAAATCTTAAATTTGCACAAAAGAGTCAAAAAAAAAAAAAAAAAGAATGTAATGATGCTCTTCACACTGGAAAAAATTCCTCTAAATCTTGTCACTAATCCTGCACAGAAAGAGATGCCATAGAGATTTGAAAAGGAAATGCCAAGATCATCCACTAGATTGCATCTACACTAATTCTAGCCCAAATTACATTTTCATGCCTTAACTTAATCAGTAATCTTTATTTTGTTTCTGAAGTTCATAAGAAAACTAGATTTCAAAATAAATACTTGATAGATCACTAACCTTTACAATGAATTAGTGAAATTTTGATTTTTTTAAAGCTGCAAAGAGATTTGAAAATGGTTAGTAGCTGTTGAGGCTGCATTTTCTGTGGAGTTTTGTGGGGTTTTTTTGAGGGGTTTTGTTTTGCTCTGCTTTTGCTTTTAGGACTTGGACTGTTGGGGATGGGTATTTTTGTTTGGTTTTGTTTTAACAATTTACCACAACTGTTTTCATTTCATTTTGACAAATCCTTACCAACTGTGGAGCTGTCTTCAAGTACTACATCCACATTTCTGTCTCTGTACTCAACCCTGAAGTCAAGCATTCGAGGTTGCCTTTCCACTATTTGTCTTGATGGCACTACATGGCGAAATGCTGAGGATGAGGAAGGGGTTGAAGAAGCTGCTGTAGAATGACTTGCAGGGCCATACGCTGGTCCATGTAAAGTCTCTCCACCGTACTCACTGAAAAATATGCAGATAAGGAGGTTTAAACAGAACAGCTTGATATGTTTAAATAAAAGTTAGCAAAGCAAAATGAACAGTATTATTCACTTACTATGATTCACAGCACACACCTCTTGAATAAACTACACTGTCATATCTGAAAACACTGTTTTATTAATAATTAGAAAACAACTTTCATATCACTAATATTAGTGTTTCAGTGACCCAGAGGTGTTATAGGAGAAAAGCTTAGCTGACAAGCATTTAAGCCATTATTTCAGTCTAAACTTCAATATATAATTAATATCATAATTATCTTGAGAAGAAGCATTAATTCCTGTTCCAGGAGTGCTGTGACCATATGAAAATTGGCACCATGGCAACGACCAGCTTTCTATATCACTGGGCTAGTATCAAATGGAAATGAAAATAAGAAATAAAGCTGAAAATACTGCACACAGATTGGTATTTTCCAATACCAAATTAATGGAAAACAAGTCAGATATGAAAATAGTTATGTACTTAAGCTAAATAAATTAGATAATGAGGTATATATTTCAAAAAATACCTAGAAGTACAACACTAATGCAACACTGAATTCCAGCTTGGCTTTAAGTTCAAAATCCTTCAAGCCTCCTGGACATTCATGTAAGGATGTTTCCATACCTGGCTCAAGGATACATACAGCACTACAGGTCAGAATAAACTGGGAAACCCTTACTACCCAGAAGCATTTAATCTTTCTCATTGAGCCTCTCCAGAAGAAGCATGTAACTGGGATTAGAAACAAAGGTAACAAAACATGAAATTTAAGGAACATTACTCCAGGCCAATAAAAAACTATGATATACAGAAATTAAAAGCTTCACAAGGTAAGCCTAGAGCTTTACCTTGTAGATGTTCTGATCAAGAAGATTATCTGTTCTGGGCCGTTACACGTTATTATGATGGAGGATGCAAGGTAATAAAATGTATGCACTGAAAGAATGGAAGCTGAGCAAAGACAGATTTAGGAAACACTGAGATGCAAGTTGTCTCATTTCCATCCTTAAACAGAACTTGTTTGAAAAATGCCTCCTGCCCTTCTTGAAGGCACCAGAAGATCTCTCAAAGGAAACGTTTCTTATAGCAAGTCAAACTTGTCATCTACAGGAGGCCCGAACTTCAAAAAAGCATAGAAGTGGATGGCATGCACATCACAGAAGTGCAGAAAATATACACAGCTATTGCAAATCCCATCATCGAGCCCTCCGCATTTGAAAAAGAAAACCATGTTATGCTTGTAAAACAAGGGGCTCCTTCCCTTCTCACATCAGCAAGCTCAGAAGGATGAATTCCCAGTTATAAAGACCCAAAGACCCATGCTCAAAGGACAAAAAAACACTTCAGAAGTCTAAAGAGTACAGGAAACAGTCTTATTTTCAGATTTTAAAAAGTATAAAAACCAAGTGATACCTTATTGTCTTAAATCTGATGGCAAGATATGAATTAAGTACTGTTACTGTTTTTTATTAGCAATGAATATCCTGATTCTCAGGGTTGGATTTTTTTTTTTTTTTTTAAACACCACAACTGAACTATAAAACAAAGTGCATTTTTTCCCCTTCAATAAATTAACTTACTTCAAGGCCAGTTGTATTAGTTCTATTAGATTCCACCACAAAAGGAATCCTACATATCTGACTGGCAACCTCTAATGTAGCATAAAAAGACTCACATCAGTAAAATATGTCTCATCTGAAAACCATTGGAAACTAGCGTTTTTAAGTCTTCTGAGCTTCCTTTTACACCACTTCCATTGGAAGAAAAAAAAATATTTGAGACACAGTTGATGGTTTAATCATTTCTAAAAATGAATAAATTAATGTGGAAGAAAGCACTAAGTGGTCACTGGACCAGCTTCTTATCTAAGCCAGGCACCTTCCCCCTGAGCAAATGGTTCAAAACATTCTGGTATTTTGAATATAAATGCTTTGAGGTCAGGGCCTATTAACATAGGTAGACAAAGTGCTCTACATAACTGAGGTTTGATCTCCAATAGAGTAGATAGGCCTTACGGTAAATAAACATCTAGTAACTTTGCTGAGCAAATAAGGTTTTGCCCTAAATCAGAAACTGACTCTATTTAACAATAGCTTTAGTAAGTATTGACAGAGATGTCATAACAGCACTGTACCTACATTACATATCCTTTTTCATCACTGAAATAAACTTTTTTAAATAGTACATTGAGGTTTGTTTTTTTTTTTTTTTTAATTTAAACATTATTTTACTGTCTCTCTCAAGTAGCTCAATTCCTGTTCTGCTGTTTTCAATTGCCTCATCTGCACTTAGGAGCTCATGCTTCAGTGACTTCAAGATTTCCAGGCACCAGTATACAAGCCAAAATTTAATTCAGAAGCTGAAAGAAAATCAGTAAAGCTACTTTTAGAAGGGAGCAACTTTACTTTATCTAGCACAGTATCCGCTGCCTGTAATTCAATTTGGAAAAAAAAAACAACTACAAAAATGTAAACATTTTTGTCCAGGGTCAGAGAAGCATAGAATATCAATAGCTTTAAAAATGCATAAGGAAAAAGAAAATACTTAGCCAGGAACATCTGTGGATTTGACTTGCAAATGTTTAGATCTTTAGAGGAAAAAAAAACCAACAAAAAACACCACACCCAAGTCCTGACATCCAAGAAAGGACACCAAAATCCAGGCTTCGTTAAGAGACAGCCCTGCACAGAATGACCCAACAACCAATGAATTTAAAATAAAAAATAATTAATTTGAATAGATGTTTGAGCAGGTCCTCCACCAGTATGGGAAAAACTGAACGTTAAATCAGCCTTGCCAGGAATAGAATTTATGGCTCCAGAAGCTGCTTGAAAAGGAGAATTACATCATCATCTTTGGATTCAGGAACAAAAAAATATAACTGTTATCCATCATCATTCTCTGTGTGTACTACTTGTCTTCTCTACTTACCTTTGTAGAATGCCGTTTTCTTGGGGTATTACACCATTTATAGCTGCCTGAAAAGAGAAAAACAAGTTTTAAGTCAAGCACAGAGAGCAAGAAAAAAAAAAGTTAGAAAATGTTTTAAAGAATTACTAGCTTGCTTTAAAATATGGCATAAAATGTTCTCCATTCATTGAACATTCTTGGTAAATTATATTGTCATTAAAGTACCTGCAAAAAATAAAATCTAAGTGAAAATGAACATGAACTTAAGCTCAAACTCCTATATGTGTGATGTTTCTGCCAGGTGGAAAACATGGGAATAAATTGCATGGAATAATAGAATAAATAAATCTAACACGTTGTACACTCGGTATATACATAGAGTGAACATATTGCTTTCAAATACATGAATAACTGCACACAGACAAGGCAGCCAGACAGCACGTACACAGAAAATCTGTTTCCCAGAAGAATCAGACCTGCACAAAGCTATAAACCTGCACAGCTGCACGTGCACCCCATGCTGCGACCCTGACGCCTTCGGGAATTGCTGAAGTTGGAGCAAAGGGCTACTCAGCAGCTCACGTGGCTCCCACACCTACGCCATCCAGACAGCCTGCTTCCAGCTCACACGTACCAACACCATCCACCCTCTTCAGGGTCCTCACGTGCCAAGGCATCAGAGAAATGGCTACCCCCAAAATTCAAACAACCTTCAGGTAGAAAAGGAAATCTTTTTTCTAAGTAGGGTTTACGCTGTTAAATACCATCCCACTTTGTCCCCGTCATCAGAATAAACCAAGTATTACTTATAGGTGATTAAGTACAAATCTTGCAAGCTGCATTCAGATTTCATAGAATCATAGAACAGTTGGGTTGGAAGGACCTTAGAGATCATTGAGTTCCAACCCTCTGCCATGGGCAGGGACAATTCCCACTAGGCCAAGTAGCTCAAAGCCCCATCCAGCCTGGTCTTGAACACCTCCAGGGATGGGGCACCTACAAATTCCGTGGGCAACCTGTTCCAGTGCCTCACCACCCTCAGGGTGGTCCTATTTGAAATTAAAGAGTTACTACCTCTAAAAATATTCCAATGAATTCTCTCTCATATTAAAAAGCATTCCTTTTAAAATAGCCACAACATACCCCAGTAGTAAGTTAAAAACCCCACTTCTGACAAAATTCTCTTCTCAGCCTGTTACAGCATTGCTCCATTTTATGCTGCAGGAAGTTTTAATGCCATTCCAGCACATCTGATGCTATAGAAGTTTCTATAAACTTTGAAATTATACGCAAGTCAGGCTGAGGGAAAAACTTGGCAAGCAAATAAGACTCTCTTCAGCAGTATTTAGAAGACAACTTATTTCAGACTGCATTATACCATTATAAAATACCAAGTATTTTAAAATCACCTCATTGCTAGGATTTTTCAAATTTGGGGGGGGCAGAAAAAGTGATACCACCAAAAGTGATAAGCTAGAGGAGATGACGTACACACTTTAATATGCAGCTGATAAGACTTTGTTCTGATTATTGTCAGAAGTCACGGGAGGAAAGATGTCAGAATCCTACCTAATTTCCGACTTTTCATCCTAGCCCAGTAGTGGGCAGACAAGATGGAATAGCACAGGAGGGAATTTAACAAGGAATCACAAAGAAGTAAAACATCTAGAGAGGAAAAAGACCTCAAAAGTCTAATTCTATTTCTTGATGATCTTTGATGATCTTTATAATCATTATTGTGTTCAGAGGTAGATATTTGTTAGGCTTAACAGTGAGATTCAAGAGAACTTGTAGTATCCCATATTTCTCCATTTTCTGCTGTTATCAGTAGGGATTCATGCACTTCTACGATCACAACTTGCAATATCCATTTGCAAGTTGGATTGCAAATGTTGGCCAGCATACTCAGTGAATTAGTGCCTGGTCCCTGATGAAGAAGAGAACGCTGACATTTAGGAGCTCATAGGTTCCCTGTACTCCAAGAGGATGAAGTCTAATACTGCAACTGAACTACGGATGGTCATCATCTGTCAACATCATTTGTAGAAATTGACATAGAAAATGTACCTTAAGTCCTCAATACACATAAATCTTGATATTATCTAAATTTAAATGCTATGCTTTCTTTTTCTATGAATATATAAGATGATTTTTTACAATTTCCATTAACAGTTAAGGCTACATAAAGTCAAAGTGTATTTCTGCTGAACTCAGCTAACTAGCTATGATATTGCAATAGGATTTATCATCTATTTAGAGACAAATATTATATAAATAATAGTTTAAAAAGCAGACAAGGAGAAGGGTCACTGGTATCTATCTGTAAGCTGCAGCAACTACCCATCAGGCTGTATCAAATTACAGCAAAAGCAAAGCTTCTTACCAGATCAGTTTTTAAATCAGTTTATCCACTGTGCACAGCAATAATCAGTGGTTTCTTTCTAACAAGATGTCTCATTTATCATCATTGTGGTTTTTGCAGTCACACATAGCTCTTGGTCATGTTCATCTAATCAACCTCCAGGAAAAAAAGTGGTTTGGCTTGGGTTTTTCTGGATTGGCTTCCCCCCCACCTACTCTTCAGCAACATGCATTTCATTCCTGTCAATCAGCAGGTAAAGCTGCTTGAAACAGAAAAAATATCCTTTATTTTGCATCTGTAAGACATAGAGAACAAATACAGGGTTTTATAGAACGGGACCAACACTAATAAGGATCTGCTGGTGCAACAGAATTCTGTTTTTCTCTCTGACAAAAAGAAGTTGCTTCAGCCATGAAGAAATATAGCACAGCATGGCATTTCCATACTTTTTCTGTCAAAGCTCATGTCTCAGTCTCAGAGGATTGAATCAGCTCAAGCTTTTTCTAAGCCTAGTTAGAGGGGTTAAATATGATGGATGCTCCAAGCTATTTTCTTTAAAACTGAAAAACTCACTTGTTCACGTCCCCAGTTTTGTAAACTTGGTGACATTTAAGGGGCATAGCAGTAAGAAAAAACAGCAGCAGCATTATGTACTTTTTTGATGGAAAGACCTCTATTAACTACACTGTAAAAATAAAGAGTCTGGACACTGTTTGTTAAGCAAGATGGAAGACTAAAATTATGTAGATGGCAAATGGTATCTGCACATGTAGATATTGCATAAATATTAAATACCCATGTTCTTACAAGACATCTATAAGTAGACTCTGCAAAGAAAGTAAGAAAAAGGAACAACCATCTGCTTTAGAATTTCATAGGAGGAAGGCTGTGACTATTAAAAAAAAAAAAAAAAAAAAAAAGAACAAGTTATTAAGGCAAGATCTGTTCCAGTCTGTTCTTCCCTAGTGTCAGTCCCCTTTGAGAAAGGATCAGGTCTCTGTGGTTAAGTAAACATTCAAAGATATTAAATTTTTTTGTCTTTCTGAATGGGGATCATTTGATCATCAAAAACAGCCCGAGTGACTAATATACAGTAATTAAAAAGATGTATTACCCTTGAAACTAATAACAGGTGTGATAAATCTATTCAAGGATTATTAAATCTATAGATACCATGTCTGGCTAAGAAAATTTCTTCAGCTCCTAATAACCTGCTGCTGAGAGTGATGCCAGGGAAGCAGCACTCTGTGCTCATGCTATTCTCACACTGTACATCCATAACTGTCACTGCAGAGCCTGGTACCACAGCTTCAACAGGTACTTACCTATTCTAATGCTACCACTATTTAAAGAGTGAAACTGACTTGAAATAGAAAATGATAGGTAATTTATACAATTTTTTCCCCCTAAGCCAAGAATCTCATGTGTCTCTCGATGCTACCCATACACCAACTCTGCTGTTACACTGCTCAAACTTGGTACAGAAGAATAGAAGCAAGGACACAGTTATTGTTTTGATGACAATATTCAAACAACTACCCGGCCCACAGCTTATTCTAGGAAATTATAAGCCAAATTTAGTTAATCTTGCTTTATACATTTTGTATAGAGATATTAGTCATGTATCCAGGAACTGAAACAGCTTATTTAAGAATTTATTAAGCCCCACATGACCTGACGTAACTGGATCAGCTTCTTTTGACTGGACCAACATCCAGAAGTAACTTCCAATTGCAAGTACCCTATGGCCCCATCAGGCACCAGCAGAGGATTTATCAACAACCACCACCAAGAATCCTGTTAATTTAAAGGAATAGGAAGACATGAATACAATGTAACACCAGACCAGTGTTCAAACTAAGGTTCAAACTAACAATACTTTTTTTTAGTGTTTGTTTCAGCAGCAAACTCCAGAATCAAAATACATTAAATCCAACTTTTTTGCTGTTTCCCACAAACATAGGTAACAATAAAGCAATAGGGTTAATAAAAGGTTACCAAATCGGTTAATAGTTTGGGCAAATCAGAGACTCTGCAGAATGCTACAGATTGAAATTATTTAAGTGCCTAAAGAACACTGTGAAGCAGACTGTGAAAGCTAGAGCTCTCCCTCAAGGGAATAGTAACTTAAATAGATTAGTCAGTCCTGACTAAATGTGACTATCTTTTATGAGTACAAAACAGTGTGAGAGAGAAAAACAAGAACCACCATTTCTCAATAACCTGATGAAGCAACAATGTTGATGACTTCGCTCAAAACACACAATTACACTACTAGCCATTTAAAAGCAATTAAGCATATCTTACAGTGACCCTCACCTGGAGGGAATGAGGGTCCTATGAATAATTATGAACTAAACTGTGGTATTTTAGATAGCACAAACATTAAACTCCTCTGCGTAAAATACTCACTGGTTATCACTAATTTTGAAGAGGGACTGGATTTGCCAATCATATTATTTAAAAGCAGAGTTCTACATATACTGAACAAGGTAGGAAATTCCTTCCTTTCCATGAACAAAAGATGGGTGGTATATTTCCAGAATGTAAAAGTGATGTTCAAATGAATTATCTTAAAAGTTAAAAGCAAGACCAGGCAAAAGCGCTGTGAAAGGCTTTTGCAATGAGTGAGGTGGGAGATGATCTTCCTCCAGAGCCATCACTTGTTCCTTCTTCTTTCCAGTCTCCACACTAGACAATAGTTTTGGCTGACAGATGGAGACCCCACCCTAGATACAGATCCTTTAAAACAGACAGCGACCTGTTGAAGAAAGTCCAGAAGAGGGCCATGAAGATGGTCAGAGGCTGCAGCACCTCTGCTATGAAGACAGGCTGAGAGATGGGGCTCTTCAGCTTGGAGAAGGCCTGGAGAAGAGGGAGGCCATAGAGCAGCCTTTCTGTACCTGAAAGGAGGATACAGAGGCTACAGAGATATGGGGAGGGACTCCTGATCAGGGAGTGGAGCAATAGGACAAAGGGTAAGAGTTTTAAATTGAAAGAGGGGAGATTTAGATTAGATATTAGGAAGAAATTCTTCACTCAGAGTAGTGAGATACTGGCACAGGTTGCCCAGAGAAGCTGTGGATGCCCCATCCCTGGAGATGTTCAAGGCTAGGATGGAGGGGGTTTTGAGCAACCTGGTCTTGTGGGAGGTGATGGAAGGGGGTTGGAACTTGATGATTTTTAAGGTCCCTTCCAACCCAAACCATTCTGTGATTCAAACCTCTACCCCAATTAAGAGCAAGAGCTTTCACAGAGCAAAACGTAAGATCAACTTTCCAAAGCAGAGTATTAGAAAAGACATCTCCAAGTAAAAGACAGCAAGTACAAGCAGCAGGATGCTGGGAGAACAACCTTTTCACAAGAAAAAAAGGCCAGAGAAGATGTAAATGTACATGTGAAAGCTGCAGGGGTTTCATTGAGATAAAAACTGTATCAGCTTAACACAACCAGTACATGTTTACCATGAATCATCTTACACAGAATTTTAAAAGCCTTACTTAGGTTTGACTGAATAAAGCAAGTAAAACCATTTCAGTCTACTTAATAAAGGCCAGTGGTTTATTGGTTTAGCTAAAAACTGAGAAGGTTTACATTAAACAAACACAACATATGAATGAAATATAGACTCAAAGCAAGAGGAACTGCTATAGCACATGATTTAATCCAAAATCCTAAAATGTTCAACTGAACTGTAACAACTGCTTCAGAAAGTCGCAGGGAAATATAACAGAGTAACCCACATGTTCAATCATTTCTATGAAACTTAGTAAGACCTTTGATGAAAGGAGTCATGTGGTACAACTTTCAAAAAACTATGTTCTTCCCCATATGCTACAACTCATAGATTTCACTTTTGGTTTAAAACATTTAAAACATCACATTTGGTTTAAAACATTCAGTTTTGATTTAAAATGCTTAATGCTTAAGTATTAAGCATTTTGTGTCTTTCCTGGTCTTTTTGCCTTTTCTCCCTATTATTTATTTAACATCTTGATATGAAAACAGTTTCTCTCAAATCACAAATTCAGTTTATCCCACGCTGTTCTCCACACTAGGAGAGGTAAAGCTCACTGTCTCAGAGAAAGCAGTACTAGCAGCTTTTATGACTATATTTTGAAATATAACCAAAAATGGTTGGTTTGTTGTTTACAAAAAAAATAGAAACCTGTTGTAATATTTGACTGACCTTTTCAGCATGCAATCTTAGATTTATTTCTCAGTCTGATCATACAAGTGAATATAACACCAAAAGCTATGTACAAAACCTCACTATAGAGGGAGGGATGACACACAAGACAAGCCTACTGTGGTTTTGAGTTCTGTAGAATAAAGTAATTGTACGTGTTATGTTTTAGAAATATCAGCCAGTATTCCTGTGTACTATCAATCCATCCTGCTTGAGAATCACTCAAGATTTGTTAAATTTAAACAAGTTAAGCATGTTTTTTTTAAAAGCTAAATGTGTAAGGAAATATACTGAAAGGCTCTCATTAAACAATCTAAAATACATTAGAAAAATTATTTCTTATCTTTTGTATTTTATGATATATTTCCATAGCACCAAAGAGGTAACGTATAGTACTCTGTTTACAATTGTAATTCCATTGCACTTACTTCTACTCCTAATTTGGGCTGTGATATTCCCCCTGAAATACAATATTCTTACTCTAATTTTGTTGCTTTCAGATGATAAATTGCTTATCCTAAAGATTTAAAATCCATTATTTCATTTGGCATTCAAAATAAATGGATGATAAAACTCCTTTTTTGTACAGTGGGGAGCTTAAAAAAAAAAAAAAGGAAAGAAACAAAACCCCAAACTGAACAAATGTTATCCAGAGAGGAAAAACAAATAATTAAATGATAAGGGATAAAGGAAAGCACTAGTGAGGCAAAACACGCACAAAAGGACCGAAAAAGTGAAAGTGAGTTTTAAATTGCTTCCAAACTATAAATCTGCATGACAAAGGAACAAACTTTTATATACAACAGTAAAGCAAAACAGGAGAAGCAAAAAGATTTATTAGTTCCTTTGGAGCACAGAAGTGTTTCTTACAGTGAAACTAAACTTGCAGGGTTCTGCTTTATGCAACATATTTCAGTAGTAACAGTAAATGTCCTGAAATAATGCCCCCCTAATAACTTTCTTGTTAGCAAATACTAATTTGGGCTTGTATTACTACAGAACTGATAATAAGCTGTAATGCCAGATGCAGACGTGTCAAAACATTTGTTCTGAGCTGCTGATACTGGGATTTCAGGGAACTGGATAAAAAGTAGGACTACGCATAAACTTCCCTTGTGATCAGTTTACAACAAAAAAAAAAAAGGGGGGGGGGGGAAATTTGGGAATAAACAGCAGAAGTTTTACTAACTGATACTGACAAAAACATACCGCAAGTATTAGTCAAATACTGCAGTCAATCTGGCTTAATAAAATAAAGGTTTACTGAGATCAGCTGTAAGAGAGTCAACTTGGAGCCCCAAGACATCAAGACTGTATTATGAGATTCCCAAGCGGAGGAATATGGCTTCTTGTGGCTTTATGCAACTATCAAATCTTGCCTGTTACAGGCAAGTCTGCCATGTGGTATTCTAAACAAGAAATTCCACAAAATGTTCTGCAGAAATAACAATTATTTTAGACCAGGGGCTTTTTACAAACAAGATACTCTATCACCTTCCTGCATCCACAGCTACTCTGAAACCAGTACTTTAACAAGTAACAACTGTTATGAGTTTGTTATTTAAAAAAAGCATTATTTGGCCCAGATTTTTAAATGAATGCATTAATATTTAAATTTCAAAATTACTAATTATGCCCCAGTAGTAACAGAAGCAACCTCTACCTTTGTTATCTTTGGCAGGCTTGTCAAGGCAAAGAAATGAGTCAGCTTTTTCCTGTAGCTTGTGTTATACTTGCTGGCGTTTCCCCAGATTTGCAAGTCTCAAAGTATTTCCAAGTGCTAGATGTGAAGTTACACCCACAAAGTTTTTACAGAATGCCAACATTTGTCCCCATCGTGGTTAAAATTTAACCAAAAGCTGTAATTGAACTACAATGAAATGTCTTCTATGCATTCTGCTTTATTTCAGCTTGCTTTCTTTACAACAAATATACTTCATGAAAAGCTGCAAAACAATAGAATTGCTAATAAAGCAAAAAATTAACATTTCATCAAAAAATGCCACATGAATATATTCATACAGATGATTCACTTCATCAGCAAGAGAGCACGCGTTGAAATAGTTTACAATTAGCACTCTAGATGTGGTTTCCCATTTTTCCCTACTTCTTTGGTGGCTTCAGCAAACTTTTTCCTGTAGATCCTACAACATGCCGAAATGCACTAGGAAGCCTTTCAACAGTTAGATATACTTCTATAATTCTGTGGAAAAAAAAGCCCACATTTTGCACAGTTCTTTAATTTTATATTGTCACTGCACAATTCCACAAACAAAGCGCAATCTCAATAATAAATCCATAACTGGATATATTTTCCCAGTGCAATGAAAATAAATAACATGAACAGATTTATAAGAAGCTTGTGGATCGGTATCTGTGCGAGTTGAAACTCTACTTCAGCAGTAATAAAGGAAAATAACCTATTCTGAAGTATCCACTCAAACTTAATCATATAGAAAGGGAGAAGAAGAGACCATGATGGGTCTGCTACTTTCTGACACACATATATAGTTAATTTGGCTCTAGTCATTAATGCAACAAATTTTTAACCTAGTACTTCTTCATCTTCTAATTTAACACAACAGAATGCTTATGTCTGGTATCAAAACATATTTTATTATTCCTTAAAACACTAAGTTAGACAGCAGGAGAGTCAGATAAAACAAAGGTTATGCCTGAAAAAATTTCCTATGTACTGAATTCCCACATTTCTACCCCTCTCCTAATTATTTTACATAAACTGGAAGGACAACACTAATACAAACAGGTTGGGGATAGCTACCCCATAACTACATACCTTTTGTTCAGCCTTAAAAAATAAATAAGTTAATAAACAGACAAATAAAATCACTCTTTACTATTAGATACTAGCTCTTAGCAAGTACTAAAAAGATAGAATAGGGATGAAATCTCAGGACACAGGATAATTCAAGAAGCCCTAGAAGTATTACCTACAGACTAAGGCCCCTTTACCGTAAAGGTATAATAACAAGAAACATCTTACATCACCATTTTCCTAGCCTAGCCGTAGTCAGTAGACTGCCTAATCACTTATCAATAGCAAAAGAATAATTATGCAAGATTTCACTGAAGAGTTTGGAAACCAGAAAGCTTGTTTTGATAGTATGTGACCCACAACTTGTCCCACAGTATTTCTCCTCACACCTCTCGACAGCCTATGCTGTACTGCTGGTACTGCACCAAGCCAGGGCTTCCAGGAACAGCTAAAGAGAGTTTATTTAAATAAAACTAGGACAGAACTGTTAAGATATTCAACAGTATTATAAGTAAATCCATTTTTACAATACTCGGCTTTGAAAGCCTGATGGGTCTAGATGACTCCTGGCTTCTGTGGTAAGATCTTTCATAATTAAGGTTCACTTGCAAAATAGGCACAACATTGGCACAGATGCTTGTTCTTATTAAATAATTTACTTCGTTTTTCTCCTACTCATACATTCCCAGCATGACTCCATGACAGACTAATCACACACATCAAACACACTTTTTTTACGATGTATGCAAGTTGCAGTTCAACTAGTCACAGAGTAACACACTACAAACTACTTACATGTACCTCATCACCAGCCACTTCACTATTAATATAGCCTTGAAATGTGCTCTTAAATTTGAATCTTCACAGAAATTGCCAATACAGAAGTACCAGCCTCTCAAAATATGTATTTGTAAAACCTAAGGCAGGTGGGTAATGCCTGCATATAGGTACAACAATACTACCAGACAAAACTGCCATCTCTAGTCCCACTTTTTGGTTATTCTCAGAACACAAAACTCTCTATTACAAGAAAAGAGAGTCTTCTTTTTTTCCATAAAGAGAAATCTAAGTTTATTAGCCCTACTGCTTGTTTGATCACTAAGCAAGAAAACCTTAAGTTAAGGAGCTTATTTCTTAAGTAACTAAATTCCATCTGTTATTTGGAAAGGAGAGACACAGTTTACTTTATTTTACAACGTTGACAGCAAAGTTTAGCAAAAAATCTCTGCTCTTTTTCTGGCAAGACGTTAAAATTTCACATGCATCAGCACAGCAACATGGTTACAAAATACAGCTATAAAATACATGATCACAATCCCTTTGTTATCCTCCATCAACTAAAGCAGGCTTTTTCTATTAGAAAAATTAAAATTAGTAGTTATGAAACAAAAGAAACCATTTTAGATGAACATAATCCCTTTAGTGTCTAGAAAACTATCTACTACATTGCAAGTTAACCATTACATTTCCTAAAAGTGTGAAGGGGTGAAAGGTATGGATTTCTCCACAGATACTTAAGAATTATTCCAGTTTAAGAGGAACAAAAGGGTGTTCATCTAGAAGATACTTTGCCCAAACTATAGCAGTTTTACCTTGTGGGAAAGATATGTACCCCCATTACACTTTCCTTCAATCTGCAATGTGAGAATCATTCCCTTCTGCTGAATCAACAAAACTGCAAGGCATGCATGAAACAGCTCTAAAGAAAACATGTTTAAACCCATGACTCTTAACTGCCTTAATAAAATAAAATAAACCCTGCCTCCTTGAGAGCTATCAGTTTTTGTACCCGAGTCCCAAGCGACCACCTGCAATTTGAGGGACAAACTAATTCATGTATTTAACCCCAATTCATGGTTCCCATAGAGTTGTAAACTGCATGTCCCTTGGCCTCAAGCCGTTTAAACATGGTAGACCAAAACAAGCCCTAGTTACAACTAAACAAACAATTTTATAACGTTAAAATTTTAAGAGTGCCTTGAAAATAGGAGACAAGAAGGATGCTGCACAGCGTCTTCCGCAAGGGAAGCTCAAGTCTTCTCAAGCACTGAGGCTTTCAAGACCTCTTCCATGAAATAAGCACAATGTCTCAGCAGAGGAGCAATTTAAAGAAATTTAAACTTTGGTTTTCACCAAACTTCCAAACAAACTTTCTCAGACAAGGCTTCGCCCTGGTAAGGCGACACAGTAATTGGGGAAAAAGAGTTTGTATTTCTTCTACATTCAGGACCAAAAGAAAAAGAGAGAAACTGAAGAAATCAAACATCCCTCTGGGTCTAGTACACAATTTAACTATTATTTGTTGGGGTAAAGTGCATTTTGAGAGGAGTATTTTTTGTACCTGAATAGTCCCAGGCAAGATCCATGGGAATCAAATAAAGTTTTGGGATAGCAGACTACAGATGAGGAAAACAATTCATTTCAGTTTTCAAATTTTTCTCTACAGACAAGCCAGAAGCTGGCCCCTTCCCAGCCTCTTTCTTTACAGGGGAGAACACTGTGAAACTTGAGATTCTTGGATATTTACACAATACCAGCAGCTACAGCATTGATTGCAGCTTTCATGGGTTTCCTTATAAAAATCACAAGATATGGCAACATTAACATCATCCAAATAGTGTTTCTCAACCTCTTTTAAAGGAGCAAAGGAAACAAGGAAACAAACAAGGAAACAAATCCAGAGACTAAGTTTTCTGGGTGAAAAAAATAAAATTCAAGCACCCAACCTATGTAATAAAATAATAGTTTTATTCAAAACAATCAAAATATTAGAACACACAAGTTAGACATTTGCTACTTTTATTTTCCCATTTTGGCTCCATTTTATTTTAAACTGTACCTGCTCTTTTGACCACCTTCTGATGCCTGCAGGTGAGCTGTTAGACAAGGGAGCAAGACTGATGCAGAGACACAAGAGGATCAGTTGCAATCTGTGCAAGTCATGTGAAATGACTGTCAGGGTGGCAATATATTGAACACTTTCCTACATCACCTAAGGTATCAACTATTGCCGCTACTAGAAGTCTCAGAAGAAAGCAGTTGGGATTTGGTAGGACCATGAAGACTGGGCTATCTTGCTGCTAGCAGAGGTCATCTTCCTTCCTTGAAGCACATTAGTCAGGTGACAAAGGCTCATCATTCTGCATTGTGCAACTAAAGAATCTTAATTTCCTCCCCATGTATTAGTGGTAACGTTTGGGTTTGGGTTTTGTTTTGTTTTTTTAAATAGATGAACATGCATACAGCTATTGGGAAAGTCATGCCATGCTTACCATCTGTGCCTATAGATCTACATATTTCATATGGTCTTCAATGTAGAAAAAATACACACACAGGAAATACCTGTTTCACCCAAGATGAAGGCATTCAAAAGTAAATAAAACAATTAATTTAATAATCATAGGTCTTTTAAGAATTAGCTAGTCTTCTTTGCTACCAATACACAACATGCATCCAAGCTTACTCAAAAACACAGAAATGTCACTTTGGGAGCTGCAAAAAAGCCAGAAATACAAAGAATGAAAAATCAAATTACTTTTACAGGCAGGGATTCCTAATTTAACAGAAAGTACGCTAAAAGACTTCCAAAAGAGATTTCTGTAGTCCCTTGTAAAACTAAAGTTCACATACAATTTAATTGTGTCCTACTAGAAGAGATTAATGATGCAGTTGGGAGGCACAAGAACCTGCAACTCCTGTATTTCCTGGAGAACAGGCTGCGTGCCCACAGGACACTTGCACCAACAGGATGCCCGTCCACCACCACCACTTGTCATTACCAAACTCGGAGCTTCCTTCTTCCTTAGCTCTGCTGGCAGCAGGATTCTGAATGCACAGTAACAGCAAACATAACCTGAGCTGACAATAACACGCTCAACGGGACACCAAGATCCAGAAGAGGACACCTATCTAAAATAAAATTTTCAAAGCTTCTTAAAAAAAAATGGGGACACAAACCTCTGCTTCCCACAGAGGAAGATCTTCCCACAGGCAGATCTGACTGTTCATCAGCTACTAACAGTGAAAATCCCTCAGATTGAGTCGTAATGAGAGGAGAACACCATGAACTTCTCACTAGGCCCACAATAACTGCTGTCAAATGTGTGCCCTATTCAGCATGCAGCTTCGAAGAAAAGCAAACAGCAGGTCAGCAGTACAAGATAAAAGGGGGCAAGGTGACAAACACAATCACCCTAACGCGTAGCCCTGCTTCTCCAGCCACTAAAATACAGCCCTCTTGGAATGAAACAGAAGAGCTGCTAAACATATGACCATACTGTCCCATATTTAAGGACAAGAAATGGCCCTGTGCCAAACCTGGACTAATCACCTAGTTTCTGGAGGCAGAGTAATTCAAATCGATCAAAGGAAAAAAAGAAAAAAAAAACCAGACAAAGAGATACCACATCAAATCTTTTTCAGGGCAAAACAGTTACAAAGAGACAAAACACATCGTTAGTGTATTAGTTTTTACTAACTTGTACTAAGATTTACTACACATTATAACAAAAGAAATAACTTAATGGTTGCAAAGCAATAAAAGATACAAACAAGGGATTATTGATAACTGTCAAGAGGCAATGGACCATTTTCTGCCTGGGAATCCTATCTAAACTGGCACCTCCAACAGAAACAAAACCGAAAAATTATAAAGCCCTAGCTCATTTTTCTCAGTTCAATTTTTTTGTTTAGTGGTGCTTTGGGTTTGTTTTTTTTTTACTTTCCAAAAGATAACATTACATAGAAGTAAATATAAATTTATAACCAAAATGAGTATACTTATATTATTTTTAAAATCCTGTCTGACAAATAATCGCTATTTTTAAAGAGGTTTTAAACAGCAAGATGCAAAAAACCCTCATCATAGAATCACTTAGGTTGGAAAAGACCTCTAAGATCATCAAATCCAACCATAAATTGAAAACTGCCAAATCCACCACTAAACCTTGCCCCTCAGCAACACATCAACATATCTTTTAAATGCCCCCAGTAATGGTGACTCAACCACTTCCCTGAGCAGCCTGATCCAATGTTTAACAACCCGTTCTGTGAAGATTTTTTTCCTAATATCCAATCTAAACCTCCCGTGGCACAACTTGAGGCCATTTCCTCTTGTCCTATCGCCTTTGACTTGGGAGAAGAGACCAACCCCATCTCTCTACAGCTCCTTTTCAGGTAGTTGTAGAGAGTGACAAGGTCTCCCCTCAGCCTCCTTTTCTCCAGGCTGAA